>RHGI01000021.1:0-269571 GCA_005281525.1 Taphrina communis | reverse complement strand
GTCAGTCAGTCAGTCAGTCAGTCAGTCAGTCAGTCAGTCAGTCAGTCAGTCAGTCAGTCAGTCAGTCAGTCAGTCAGGCGACAAGTCATTCTGACGCGAACTCTCTTAACGACCGGTCCATTATCACTTCGGGTCATTGATTAGACCTTTGCTTACACAATCCAACAAGTCTACACGGAAGTCGCGCTCAAGCAGCTTTGCACGACATTCCAACATGGCCATCACATCAATCACTATCCGATCACCTGCTCATAGACCGCCAATTGTGGTGGAGATACCCTTGGAAGATGATGTCGCTCCTGTGCCAGAGACGCGGCCCATCAAAGTCAAGCGCGAGCCAGTGCCACAGAAGGGCAATAACGTCGCTCCTGGTCATGAGGGCAGTCGACGCCGGCGAAGATACGAAATGCAACATCTCCTGGGTTGCGCACAGCGAGTCGAGCCTAGCGCTCAGGATTGGGTGATTGCACCTATCAATGTACACCATACGATACCGTGGGACAAAGTGGCCGGGGCAGACCATACCATTGCGCGACCAGAGGATCGTGCGCGGCAAGCCGTGCCTACAAATGTGTCTCGCCTGCCGAGAAGTGTCAGACAAGAGCTGAAGAAGATACACGTCTCGCCTGCATTCGTGCATGGGATCGAGAAGGAATTAAGGGACCTTATCGATCCCGCCACGGCCGAACCGGACTATGATGTCGTCAGCTCTGATGACACGGCCGTGATTGACGATGCACAAGTCAAAAGTCGCCGAACCATACATGTATCCCTGGAGGCGCCGACAGACAAGGCTCGCGCCTACTCTCGTTGGTGGATTCACCTCATCTCAAAATACTACAATCTGAAGAGTCATAGTAAGGACATCGGCAGTCGTAGGGTGGCCTGCATTGATGTCTGTGGCCAGCGTCTCCCGTCCGTCTGGCTCTGTGACTTGATCTGAGCAACATGCATGGCTTGAGAAATATAGCAGAGCAGGGCACGAAACACGTCAATCTATGGGTAAGATAACATAAAGATGTGTTATAGGACATTCCTGGCCAACAGCGCGGTCACTGCTGTATTCCAGCTTGTAGTATTGTCCAGCATATGACTGTATCGTGGGACTTTTAAGCTTGGTGACCGCTTTTGCTGCATGGTCAGGAATCTTGACGAAGAGAAGCAGCGAGGCGTGCGCAGCTGATCAGACCGGAGACGCTCCCTTGCAAGGTTGGCAGCTGCTCGTCTGCTTCTTCACTGCTCCTGCACCTCTTCCGTAGTCCATGCTTGACTTTCATGACTGCGAATGCGCAAGCAATTCCTCTCGGTTGTTCCTCGTGGTGACGGCGATTTCCCCTCTTCTTCTTCTCAATATCACAGCACGCTAGTCATCGATGGACGGCTTCGTGCTGCGATGCAATTCTTTACGGTGCCGTGCTACGCTCAGTACGCAGGGGGTAGTGACGACATGTTCGCATCTCTATTGCGTCGATTGTGCCAGCACACTCTTCAACAATGAAAGGATATGCGCAGCGTGTGGTACGAACTTGCCAGAACCCGATGATGTCGTCCTGACCAATCTTAACCCCACCGAGTACGACTTTCCGCCATTTCACTCTTGTTTGCGAAGTTGACACTTCCAGTGATTACAAGACTGTAAGCTCGACACACACTACTGCCTATCCAGCTGCCTCATCGGTCAGAGTGTTCTGTCTGGTCTGGCGCCCTCTGTCATCATGGAAATTGCCGCACGAGCCATGTCGTTCTGGACCTATCAGTCGACACAAGAGATGTCGTGTAGGGATGATTACACAATGCCTACTCGCTAACTGCTCTCAGTGTATACCAGGAATACATGTCGAAGATTTTGCAGGAAAAATACAATGATGTCAACGGACAAGTTGACAACATCATTCGCGAGGCCAACACGGAGATTGGGACCCTTCGCGACAAGATTGTTGCGCTGCAAAACGAGCAGACTGCAGCGAAACGAAAGAATCTGGAAATGAATGATAGCCTCCAAGAGAAGACTAGACAATATCAAAAACTACAAGTTCGTGTTACAGAGCAATTATCGATCACTGTTTGACACGGCAGACATTGTATGACAAGCTCAGACGCAAATCGTTGATATCACCAATACAGAATGGTGCGACCCAGAATCTCGATGAGGCTCTCACCAATGGCAACACTCGCGAGTATGCTCCGAGTAAACGTGCAAGACAGTCTCCACAAGTTCAGGGAGCAGCTTGGCATCAAGGTAAGCGTTGCACGTTCGGCAATGCAATCGGCCTGAGACAGTAGGTAACATGACACCTCGTGGGCAGCGTATCAAACTCGACACAACACGTAATGCGCATATTGCGCAACGGACACCGCTCGGGCAATTGCCATACAAGGCCAACCAGCAGAATTTCTTGTCCACGCCACGAAGTCTCAAAGGCAATCAATTCAGCATACGAAAGGACAGCGGCGATAAGAGATCTTCATTCCAGGGCAGAGGCTTTTGAATTGCTTGTAAAGGTAGACGCATAGATATACAGACATACAGGGGATGAACGGATAGATTTAATAGTAGATGAACGCTTTTTCTATTCTCGGAGTTTCACACATCTGTTCGTACCCCGCAAAAGCGCCACGTATCTCATCGCTTGCGGTCGATCTCAGATGCTCCATCGCACAAGTCACTGATTTTTATCCCCGGCATATCTATTTCGTCCATCGACCATTCCTTGGCCTTGAATCTGCTCATAAAACTGAGAACAGCAATAAGGATGGCATCGATCTTCTCGAAGGGCAAGACGGCAGTCATCACGGGTGCGGCGAGCGGGATCGGCGAGGCGGCCGCTCGAAAGTTTGCGAGCATGGGCATGAACGTGGTGATGGCAGACACGAACGAGAGCTTACTAAAGTCGCGGGCCGCGTCGTACCCTGATGGCGGTGGCCGTATCGTGACATTCAAGTGCGATGTGGCGGACTTATCTCATGTCCTCCTACTGCGGGACTTGTCGTATGCCGAATTCAACCGCGTCGACGTCTTTTTCAATAATGCGGGCATCGGCGGTGATCGCGAACGAGGGTCCACCATGAAGCCGGGAGGATTAGATAATTGGCGCCGTTTATTCGAGGTGAACTTTTGGGGCCAGAGACACGGTCTCGAGGCCTTTGTGGAGGCGATGCACGCACAGGAGAGTGAGGGCGTAGTGGTGTGTACGGGCAGTAAACAAGGCATCACGAATCCGCCGGGCAATGGGGCATATAATGCCACGAAAGCGGCCGTCAAGAGTATGGTTGAGCATTGCGCGTGGGAACTGCGTGAGCGGGCATCGAAAGTCACGGCGCACCTGTTGGTGCCGGGGTGGACATATACGGGACTCACTGGGGCCACGCCCGATGGAACGGGTACGAAACCTGAGGGGGCATGGAGTCCTGAACAAGTCGTCGATTATTTGCTCCAGCGTATCGATGTCCCCGGCCAGCCACAACGGGAAAAGGCATTCTACATTATTTGTCCCGACAATAGCGTGGATACCGCCACCGACAATGCCCGCATGCTGTGGAATGTACGTTCCCGTCTCCTATGCCAGGGCAATAAGATTGATGAGAGACTAATGCGTGCATAGGTGAATGACATTGTTGAGAATCGACCTGCCCTCTCCCGCTGGTCAGAGGCACACAAGGACGAATACGAGGCATTTGTCAAGGAAAAGACCGGTAAAAAGTGAGGATGAAGAGGATGTTTGAGGATAGTTCAGGATAGTTCAGGATACTTCATAAGCGTCATTTCATGATAGACATAAATCTTCTTCTGGAGCTAGACCTCCTTGATGTGGTATGATTTGATATTGTAGAACTGATCGTATCCGTGGCTGCCCATGGTCACTCCCCGACCACTCAACTTGACGCCCGTCCATGCCAGCGACGGGTCCGGGTAGTCTGATCTATTGACAAAGACCGTGCCCGCCTCGACCTCGTCCATCAGTCCGAGGACCTTGCCGTCGGAATCAGTGCTCCAGATGGAGGCGGTGAGTCCAAATTGAGAATCGTTCATGAGCTTGATGGCTTCCTCATCGCTCGACACCTTCATGATGCCCACCGTCGGTCCAAAAGTCTCTTCCGTCATACACGTCATGTCGTGGGTCACGTCGAGCAATACCTGTGGAGTGACGTAGCCTGATCCGTCATGATCCTTTGGATCGGTGGGCAGTGCCGTCCTTGCACCCTTTGAGACAGCATCTTGAATTTGTGCTCTGATGGCTGTAGCGGAGCGAAGAGATACTACCGGCCCAAGAGTGGTCTTGGCGTCCAGTGGATCTCCCAGGACATGCTTCTTCGCCTCTTCCACGAATGCTTCTACAAATTTGTCGTACTTGTCCTTATGTACATAGATTCGTTCTACAGCCTAAAGATGTCAGAGCTATGTTGGAACTTCGAAATTCGATACATACACAACAACTTTGGCCGGAAGAGAATGTAGCGCCGTCGACGAGCTCGATTGCAGAAAATACTGGATCGGCATCAGCACGAACGTAGGCCGGATCCTTTCCACCAAGCTCGAGTCCGACACCTACAAATGAGTCGCGCTCAGCCAAGGCCGAAGCTCTCTCCACTGCTCGACCTCCGGCTACGGAGCCAGTAAAACAGATGTGAGCAATCTCCGGCTTCTGACATATAGTCTTCATAACTTCGATGGAGCCGACATGGATGGCTTGAAGGACATTATCGGGCAATCCAGCTTTTCGGTAGAATTCAACGAATCTGTCCGCGACCAGAGGTGTTTGTGGGCTGTGCTTCAGCACGACAGTATTTCCTGCTATCAGCGCAGGCAAGACCGCATTGATTGTGATGAGCCAGGGATAATTCCAGCTAAAGTTTTAAGTCAGCTCTCGTACATCATTTAGATGAATGGCGGCATACGCTCCGATTATATAGCAAGGTCCGATGGGAACTTTCTTGACGAATCTCTTGATCTTTGGTTCCGACTGATCCGCCGGTTCGTCCTTGAGTGCTTCTTCCGCCGCGCCAATCATGAACCGACCACGAGCCACTGCGGTCCTGATTTCGATGGGTGTATAGCGCAATGGACGACCCATCTGTAATGTAATTTCCCGAGACAGGACATCGCTGTGTTCCGCAACGAGATCCAGAAACCGCGAGGCGATCGCTATACGCTCCACTAGCGGTGTCGAGGTGGCATACGTCTTGAATGCTTCCTTTGACTTTGCAAAAATTTCATCGAGTTCCTGCGTGGTGGTCTCCTGCTTTTCCACAACCACAGACTGGTCCACTGGAGACAGAGTCTTGAGCGACATGTCGACTCTTGAATTGCTTCACGTAGAAAAAAGCATAAATCACAAAGTCCGTTTTATTTGTTAAAGTCTATTGCAACGGTGTACCGCATCATAGAGCCGGGATGTAGAGCAGCAGTTGCCGAAAGTGGATGACGCCTCACTTGGCAAAGCGTGGGATGGTGGACCTCTGAAATGCCGGGGCAACAGCAGCAGCAACTCGGTGTTGAGCTTGCTTTGCAGCTGACATGCAACAAGGCCATCGTAGCGAAGTATATGCATAGTCTATCGTAAGATCCCTTTCGTCTATGAATCATGCCCAGCAATTCTATCAATGCTGCATTTGCGCACACTTAAAGTGCATCGTACGTGGCTGAACAGCCTAGTGGCACAAATATGAAGGTAAGAATGCTCGCTGCTTTACTGTCGTCGGCACATTGTGACTCATCAAATCAGGCATTGTTGGTCGGGACATAACCTCTGCTTTCGCCTTCAGATGTCACATATGCCCCAGTCATACCGCCATCGACCAAGAAATTCGAACCAGTGGTGTAACTTGACTCATCAGAAGCGAGATAGACCGCTGCATAGGCTTGCTCTATAGCCTCTCCAAATCTGCCCATGGGCAAGTGCACTGTACGTCGTTCCCGCTTCTCCTTCGTGTCGAGGAAGCTCTGCAACAGCGGAGTATTTAGTGGTCCGGGACACAGAGCATTGATCCTGATGCCATCCTTCGCATGCGTAATGGCGAGCTCTCGTGTCATGGCGAGTACCGCTCCCTTCGAAGCCGTGTATGCCAATTGAGGCGTAGCAGCACCAAGCGTGGCGACCATTGAAGCAGTATTGATGATTGAAGCTCGAGTCTTTCCATGGGAAAGCATCGATTTGATCGCGTACTTGCAGCCAAACCACACACCCTTGACATCTACACTGTCAGTACACCGGTCGTGCTTGTCAATCAATGCGCTCACTGATATTGTGAGTCAAGTCCCAAATTCGTTCATCTGTTGTAAGAGCATTGTCGTCTTGTGCGTGCATGATACCAGCATTGTTGAACACAATGTCAACTCCTTCTGTCCATTTGGTGTCGACTGCGTCAACAAGTGACGCGACTTGAGTCTCCTGGCTGACGTCGCAGACTTGGGCAAAGACGTTGTTTCTAGCTTCTGGGTTCAGCTCCTGCACTCGCGCAAGCGCTCTGTCAAGCGTAGTCTGGTTGATGTCGCTGATGAGCACCCTGGCACCATTTTGCACAAATAGAATGCTATCGTCTCAGTCTATCGTTGTCCAACGAAATTTGGAAGGCAATTACGCAGTTTCTAGACCGATGCCACCAGCAGCACCAGTAATGATGGCAATCTTCCCCTGAAGCCTTCCAGTCATCGTATCCAACGTCAATGTCGAACTAGGGCGCAAGGACGAAAAGTGTATGGGCAAAGACGCTGGCAGTCTTTAGGAAGAGCACGAGTCCTTGCACACAGCGAGAGACGAGAGCTAGAGTAGCAGGCGTAAAGACAACTCTGTGACAATCTTGGAAGATCGCGCGGCGAATCGTCCCGCGATGCTCATCTCGGAGATAACGGCTGCAAATGAAACGCCGCTCTACCATCGCAACTCCACGTTCAACCTCCAACCTTTTGACATATGCATACCTGGGTAGTTACCATATGCATGGCCAAATGGTGTACGGCAAGCCTATATATATAGACTAGATGCACGCATCATCATGTGAAAGCATCCATCGGACGATGACTTCACCTGCTTACATACAGATCTAGAGCACCCGCAAAGTTTAACTATTCCTAGTATTCCTCTCGACATGCCCAGATCAGCACTCTTGATTGTGGATGTTCAGTACGACTTCTTGCCTGTATATAGCTCCGAGAACAGCCAGCGTACATTGCGATAGGAAGCTGACGTGCTCTAGGGCGGCGCACTAGCCATCCCAAATGGCAACCGAGTGATTCCCATCATCAACAAACTCATCACATCTCATTCGTGGACCTGCGTGTGTGCCACTCAAGACTACCATCCTCGAGATCACGTCTCTTTCGCCAGTAATCACCCCGGCAGCCCGGACGAAATTGAAATCAGCTGGAACGGTGTGACTCAGGAACAAAGGTTGTGGCCTGTACATTGCGTCCAAGGCACAAAAGGCTGTGAACTGCATCAGGATCTTCTGCTCGAGAAGATCGAGCGGGTCTTTCGAAAGGGGTACAACAGCAAGCTCGACAGTTACTCGGGCTTTGCGGATTCCTTCAATCACGAAGAGACAGGATTGAATAATTATCTACAGGAAAAAGGTGTAGACAATATCTATGTGGTCGGACTCGCCGAAGATGTATGTGACATTTCGGGACACATCATGGCATCCCGTATTGACATTCTAGTACTGTGTGTTGCAGACCGCTTTGGCAGCTGGGCGACTGGGGTATAAGACCATGATTATCAAGGATGCTGTGGCTGGAATCAAGCCCTTGACATCCCAGCAACATTCAGATCTTTCTCAGGCCAGTGTTTCTTGTGTAGGTCTTTCCGAGGTCTCTAGCCAGTGAGAGCGTGGAGCGGACGAAAAAAAGTTCGAAAATATCACTGTTTCTTAATCAATCAACCACGAAATCGTAGATGTCCCTCTCTGTTATGGGCGGTTTTTCACTGGGATCGTCGGCCAGCTTGCTTAAAATAGGAAACTCCTGTTTGCCCTGATCAGTTGAGACAGCTTGCGCGGCTTGGGGCTTCTGCATAGGTTCTCGGAACAATGTTGCTGACGGCGTTGTCGACGAGTGAGGAACCTCCGGCTGCGCAACGGGTGATTCATCCGGGAGAATCGGTACACTAAATGGTATGACCTTTTTGGTCTTGCGCACAGAGCCTAAAGGTGCATCAGGTTTGAGAGGAGTGGACCTAGGCGTGGCTTTGACTGCGCGCGGCGTAGCCACAGGAGTGCTGCGTGGTTTCCTATCTCTGAGAGTCATCTTTTGGAGGTCCGCAAGGACAACTTGTTCGTTCTCACTCTTGGTGACTTGCGAGACAGGGACATTCATGTGCTTTGCACGCAATGCATCCATGCGCACCAGCCATGGATCACGGACACCATCAATCAGTCCAGAATCGCGTCCTCGGCGGACCTTCTTCAAGTAGTTCTTTTCCAGTATCTGTACAGAATTGAGACTGTAGCAAGATGAGACTGCTTCATCATATGGCAAATGCTGCACTAGACCAATGACATGAGCTGTTGAAGCAGAAACAATCGCTCGATCGCCATAACCACCTTCCATAACCGAAAACACCTTACTGTCGCTGTACTTTTGTGCCAGTGCTACTGCATCGCGAGTGAACCGCTCATAAAAGCTCGTTGGTACGGACACGGCGTGACGCTGCATCGCGGCACTTTCGTGTTCCGAAGCATCGTAACCGGCGGAGATGCAGACCAGACTTTTCTCACCCTTGGCCGCGCCTTCTGCCAGGTATCTCTCCGCAGCATCGAACAGTTTCGAGTACTTAGATTGATACAGCCTATCAAAGTCATCCAAACTTTCGAAAGCTTCAAGCGCAATATTGTGTATGTTGTGGCCATGCGCAGAGATCGTGACACTTGCTTCCCTGATCTTGTCGACATTGCCAGCCTCGCAAGGGAAGCTGTAGATATCATGCAAACTGTAGTAACCGATAGCTGACGGTGTGGCTTCGTTTAGTGTCCATGCAATGCTTTGAGATCCATCGCCGTGGTGTAAATCAAAGTCGAGTATAGCGGCTCTGCGAACCCCATAATTTCGTCGTGCATAGGCGATAGCGATATGAACGTTGTTAATCCAGCAAAACCCACAAGGAGACTCCTCAGCCGCATGATGACCTGGTGGTCGAATACAGACATGCACGCTGTCATATATCTTGCTGGCAGACAAATTTGTCACAGAACTGGTTGAGGTGCTGGCCCGGCCGAATAATGCATCGATGCCATCATACAGAGCTCCAAGGCAACCATTTAGAGCATCGATGGATCTAGGAGCCAAGTAGAGATCACCGTAAGGAAGATCTTGAGATATCTCCAACTCTCCTTTCGACAACTTCTCCTCAACTTTATGTGTCATCCTCAGAAGATCCTGAGGATAGATCAAACCATGTACATCTTCTACCGCGATGTCCCCTAAATTTCCTTTCCTCATGGAATGTATGATGTCTAAGCTCGGTCTTCCAGCAGTCTCGAGACGTGCCTTGGCATTGACGATGCCTAGTACAGCAGCTTTCACTCGTTGTGGTCGTTCAACAATAGTTTCGAGATCTTTTTGACGAACATTCCGCGAAAACTTGTGTAGTTCACAGTCATCTTGTAACACAACTAAACAAGTGTTATTATTACTGGTTCCAGTCGGAGAAGAGGACTCCAGAACTTCGACATCCTCTTTCGACGTCGGTGTAGTGAATGCGTCGAGCGATGAGCCTGGCACTTCTGGTTTCTGAGGAGTACCATACTCAGGCACAGACGATACCGAAGACTGATCTGTGGCGCCTTTCGAGGCTGTTCCGATAGAGAGGTCAAGCAAAGCTCGTGCGATATCGAAAGGCTCCAGGCTTGACACTTGATCGATCGCCTGATTCGTATGCTCCATGTTCTCCTCTAAAGCGTAGCAATTGTCCTCACACGAGTTTCCAGACAGGACATATCCATGCAATACGACCTAATATCTTGTCATGCCGTGCCGTACATTTAGCGGATCGTCGAGTGTGCTAATAGCGCCGACTAGAGTGTAGTGTCGGCACCGAGAAGCGACAAAACAGGATCGCGTCGCCAGACTAATTAGGGCGCGATGAGATTCAACGCACCCAATTCCCCATTCATTCCAAACTTCTGGCGCAGGGCTACCATCAGCGGGTGGCGGCGGCCTGAAATGAGAAATGGCTCGAGATAATCAGGAGAGCTCCGCACAAAAAAGAGTGTCTCGAAATGCTTCCCAAGTTTCTCGCGGCGCTACGTAGAATGTACGTGCTCGTGTGCTTGCAAGTGCGATCCATGTATGCTAGCCACAGGGAGGCTGTAGCTGCTCGTTGGTCTGCCAAAAGATAGAAAGCTGTTCCTGATTTGCGTTTCGTCCGACATCTCCTTCCTCACTGTGCTTGCGACATAGGTCTAGGTTGCGAGGTTTCGATTGATGAGGCGGTTGAGTCGAAGCATATCGAATGTGGTCACGACATCCACGAGGTGCCCAAAGTGTGCTGGACTCGTTGCCGCTGCTCGTTCAAGTCGGCGATACTCATCGTTAGCTCAGGCTCTGGAAAAGTCGATTGAGGATGATCACGATGATGTGCCAACACCTGCTGCAGCATTTCCGGTGGAAGATGCAAGCGACATATATGTACCACAGCCTCGAACTGCCCCAATAACATTCAAGTCACGAGCAAAGCGACAGCTTATAGAGTATCCAGCACCGCAAATGTTAGACAACAAGAAATCGACCAAGACATATCGCGTGAAACAACGAACAGATGCAGAAGTCTTAGCTTTGTTCGTCGCATGCGTCGCCAGTGGCAATAATAAGAGGTCACTCAACCTCCTCAGGCAGATCAGATCTCAGATGGATGACCATGCTACACTGCAAGCGGCTAATCGATATTTACTATTTCTGGTTGAGGAAGTGCCCAAAAGCGGCTCAATATCAGAAGCCCGGACCATGTTTGATGAATACTCAACCACTTGGGGAGTGACACCAGATGCTTATGCACACGCATTACTATGCAAGGCTGCTCTCTCATTGCCTGACACGACAAAAGCTGAGGAACAAGTTCGATCGATTGTGCAGTCTTGGCTAGGTCTGCAGGGCGATCTAGGAGAAGTTTTGTGTATGACAACTGCCCTGTCCAAAAAAGATGCGCAAAGGGTGTATGACATCTCTGGTCTAGATTATCGTCTCATCGGCGAAGAATTTCGAGAATTTCTGATTCTTGCGGAACATCCTCTGGCGCGTGTTCCTGAAGTTATGCCCACAAAACAAAAAGGGGTTGGGCTAAAACTAGTGAAGCATAGCTTGGGAGCTTTAACCGACACCAATTTGAATATCAAGGTTGAGAAGGATGACTACTCAATGGGTGGCGAACAACTGGCATTCAACCTAGCTAGACAGCGGCTTCTGGAAGAAAATGCGGTGGACGCAGCAGTACTACGATGGCGTCATGAGCATGATGATCTTAAGAAACGAGGTGGACTAGCGTACAAGAAAACACTGAATGCTATGTTTTGGGAATGGAAGGAGCAGATCGTACCCCTGATTGAGGAAGAGCTTGCTCGCGTGGACGATCGACCTTTTGACACTAATATTACCAATGCGTCAAGTAGTGGCATCACTCTTCGACGTTATGAGAGAAATGAGCACGAGAAGGACATCCCGTTAGATGAACACGAGGCAGATTATCAGGCCTTGCAGGACAACTTGAAAACAGTCTTGTCTGCCCGCGCACGCAGAGATTACGGACCATTCCTAGGGCTTTTGAAGCCAGAAAAAATGGCTGCAGTGGCTATTCTGGAACTGATTCGTTGTATGACCACCGAATCTGTGGATGGCCTGAAGACTGCTCTGCTCTCCGTAAAGGTTGGCAAGGCTCTCGAGAATGAATACCATTCTGAGGTTCTGAAGAAGAAAGGCAGCCAAGAGCTATTTCAAAAGAATTATCGCGATGCCATACAGAGTAAGAAGATGTTCTCCATGTCGGTACGACAAGCTCGAGCCAACGCCGCTCGAAAGCAGGATACTGAGACTTTCACACCAGAATGGACACAAGCTACACGAGCGCGGCTTGGTGCTTTGATGATATCCTTCATCATGTATGCCGCCAGAGTGACACTGAGCGTCGTGGATGAGCACGGTGTGCAGCATACCCAGGAGGCGCCCGCTTTTTATCACTCGTATCAGTACAAGAAGGGCCAGAAATTAGGCATTATCAAAGCGAACGAGCAATTGACTACACGCTTGTCATCTGAACCACTTAAAGGCAGCATATATCCACGATTGCTGCCAATGTTAGCACCGCCAAGGCCTTGGTACTCTTGGAACTCTGGAGGATATCTCTTCACCAAGACTCTCGCCATGAGAGCGAAGAATTCCCCAGAACAAGTCAAATACCTCAAAACTGCCTCCGATCGTGGTCTGCTCAGTGACGTCTTGACGGGTCTCGACGTTCTTGGACACACCCCGTGGAAAATCAATCATCGCGTGTTCCAGTGTGCCCTGGAAGGTTGGAATTCCGGGGAAAGCATTGCGGAAATACCTCCGGCCGAGTCCAAAATCGAGCTACCACCTCAGCCAGCGCACGATGCAGATCCAGCCGAAAAGTTCGCATACTTGGAAAAAGTACGAGAGGCTAGCGCAATCGTCAGAAACTTTGCCTCGATGCGAAGCGACATCAACTACAAACTCGAGATTGCAAGGGCCTTCCTCAACGATACCATGTATTTCCCCCACTCATTAGATTTCCGAGGTCGGGCTTATCCTGTCCCGCCACATTTCAATCACCTCGGGAATGATTTATGCCGTGGTCTGCTGAAGTTTGGGGTCGAAAAGGAACTTGGCGATCGCGGGTTGCGATGGCTCAAGATTCATCTAGCCAATCAGTGCGGGTTTGACAAGGCTAGTTTCGAAGAGCGAGAAGCTTTTGCAGATAAAAACATCGAGAAGATCTTTGAGGCAAATGATCATCCCATGGATGGAACACGATGGTGGCTAGGTACAGACAAACCCTGGCAGTGTCTCGCTACTTGTTTCGAGCTGACTGCGGCATTGAGATCGCCAGACCCGACCAAATTCATGTCGTCCATGCCAGTCCACCAAGATGGAACATGTAATGGGCTACAACATTACGCTGCATTGGGAGGAGATCTTGTAGGCGCCAAACAGGTCAATTTGGAACCCAGTGATCGTCCTCAGGATGTATATCGCGGCGTTGCAGATATCGTTCGCGTAGAGGTTGACCGCGACGCAGAAGCTGGCGATTCGCAAGCCAAATTGCTGCAAGGCCATATAACCAGAAAGTTAGTGAAGCAGACGGTGATGACCAATGTTTACGGTGTGACATGGGTTGGAGCAAGGCTACAGATCGAGAATCAACTCAAGGACCTACTTATCTTCAAGGATGAGAACATCTTTTCGCTCGCTAGTTATGTTGTCAACAAGGTCTTCAGAGCCCTGAAGTCAATGTTTACTGGTGCTCACGAGATTCAAGAATGGCTTCGACAATCCGCCCAAATCATCACAAAGTCAATTCATCTGGATGCCTTGGTAGGAAGTATACAAGACCCGATGACATCCGTCATCTGGACTTCTCCGCTGGATTTGCCCATCGTTCAACCTTACCGAAAAGAAGTGCGAAGGCAAATCTACACGAATCTACAGACCGTCTTCCTATCTGATCCGGCCGATGCCGCAGAAGTCAACTCAAAGAAGCAATCTTCAGCATTTCCACCGAATTACATCCATTCGCTTGATGCAACTCACATGCTAATGAGTGCTCTGGCTTGCCGCAAAGAAGAAGTCTGTTTCGCCGCCGTGCACGATTCATATTGGACACATGCCGCCGACACGGACAAAATGAATGTGATCCTGAGAGAGGCCTTCATCAAGCTACATTCAGAAGATCTCATGGCGGAGTTGGAGTCTGAATTCAAGAAACGGTATGACCAGCATTACTCTCCAAATTATCAATTCCAGAAGACCTCTCCGGCATATCTATATGCAATTTCAGAGGAGCACATCAATGCTGGACTCGTCAGAATTCTGCCGAAGAATCGTGGCATCGTCATCACCGATCGCGCCATAGCAAACAAAGTCCTGAACTTTGGCACAAAAGGCAAACCGGGTCCACGATCGCAAAAGCAAACAGGAACCGCGAACGAGACTACAGGTAACAATGCCATGGCCGAATCACAAGGTGGCGACTCCGCGCTTGATGACGATCCAACCACAAACTTGAATGACGAGGAACAATTCGATGAGGACGTGGCAGAGGACGACTCTCAGTCGCAGGAGACACAGAGTCGTCGGTCATGGGCGGTCTGGACGCCCATTGCCTTTCCCAAGTTGCCGAAGAAGGGTGACTTTGACGTCAAGAGTCTCAAGTCGTCCAAGTACTTTTTCTCCTGATCTCCCACCAAATATGGAGATTCGCATTCACTTTTATTAGCGATGGCAATATTTGGACGTTTTAGCAATCGCATAATATAGCATAGCATAGCATAGCACAGGCATATATATATAGCGCATACAATCCCCAATTATTACATCCACCATGAATGCTTCAGAATTCTGCAAAGACTGATGAAAGAATTCCGCAAGACTGATGAAAGAAAAGGATATAATTTTATGCCATGATGAAATCTACGCTTCTGCTCATCGATACGCTCTTTGTAATCCTCCAACTGTTCTCAAAACGCCAACATTCCCTCCCTCCCCTCTGAAGAGTGAGACGCAGTAAATGCAGACGAAGTCATCAGGCCATGAAGGGTCGGCCGGCCTCGTACTTGTGACTATACTTTTCGCGCTGCAGGAGCGCGTATCGGCGTCGCTTACTCTGTGGCACGCGGGCCTCGACGATGCCGCGCTCGACGAGGGACATGAACCGGTCGCGAAAGAGGTTTCCCTCGGGTTTCAGGGTGCGCAGGGATTCCGCCAGTTCGTCGGAGAGTTGAATCTCCAGTGGGTTCAGGGGGACTTGGTGTTTGCCGAATTTGTGTTTGCGCAGTATGCCGCCCGACAGCGACGACGACGACGACGAGGCGGCGGCGGCGGCGGCGGCCTTGATGTCTTGTGTCAAGTCGGCTTTTTCAGAGGTCGTCAAGTTTGTGTTTTGGTCGATGAGTTGGCCTAGTGATGCGAGTGCTTTGCGCTCTGCTTTTCGTGCGCGGATGGCGGTTTCAATTTCGATTTGACGTTGGCGCCTTGCTTCCCTGTTGCGTTGCGTCTGCGTCTTGGCGGTGGCTCGCGCGATGTTGGTGTTTGATGTGGTGGTGGTGCTGGTGGATGATTCATTAATATCCTCAGGTGATTCGTCGTCAGAGTCAGAATCGTGTTGCAAGTCATGCTCGAAGCGTTCGTCTACGCCTTGAGCAGCATGAATCTTTGTGTTTTGGATTTTTTGTGCGGCGTCCAATTTTACTTGCTCTTGTGCTTTGCGCTCAATCAAATTATTCCATTGCTCGATGGGAGGATTGTATGATTGACCGGCTTCGGCCACTTCGATGGCAGGTAGTGACTGTCCGTTTGTGGTTAGCGTCAAGGGAGCTTGGCCATATGTTTTCGGCGCTATCTTTGTCTTGATGGGCTCGACCCAATTCGTCGAATCCTCTTGCGTGGTGGGAGCGTCCCAAACATCATATTCTGTCGATTTTACAGGCACTACCGATGCCGCCGCATTTGCGCCATTCGAGGCATTGGTCACCCTGTTGGCAATCTTCTTCAGTCTAAGCAATTCGGACGGGGGCAATGGTCCCTTTCTCTTCTTGTGAACGATACCATCCCCGAGGATCGAATTTTTGTGTGCAAGTCCACTGACTGGCTGTATGGCAGACTTGAGCGCCAGGATCTCATCAGACTTCAGAGTCCTGCCTAACCTTTCGCGGTTGAGCACGGATTTGTCCCCACCAACATCGACACGGAAAAGCGCTTCGTTCGGCTTCTCTGCGATGACACCGCCTTGTATCTTTTGTTCTCTCAGCTTCTCAAGTCCTGTCGTCACATCTGCAATATCGATATTCTTCCGCCATGCCTTTGTTCCCTTTCGCGACCTCTGCAGATTCCTTGTAGGGGCTTCCGGGCGACTCTGCCTGTCTACAGGTTTGATGATGTGATTTCTCTTGCCCTTCATGCTATCTTCAAGGCCCAAGATACCTTGCTAGTCAGTATAAAAGGCCGAATAGCTGATGTATAGCACCTTGGACATGATGCAACAACTTTTTGTGTGAAATCTCGAGATGGAGCAAGTGCCTGATCACGTGTCAGCGGGCAGCCACTAGCGCGACGCCACCGCTTAACGACAGAAATTGTGAAATCATTCGTTTTCCTGCAGAATATTATTACTTGCTATTTGATATCATTACAGTCTTCTCGTCGTGTTGAAACCATAGTCCAGGGACTGCTCATTTGGCTCTTACCCGAACCAACAACATCTTCAAATCGTCGCACCTTTTTTACGGATGGAGTACGAGACTGGGGCCACGATCGCGGGCTACCAGAATGCGCCGCCCACAGAGGCGAGGATACTGTGTTGCAGTTGTGCTGTACCGATAGCCCCAAATCCAGCCGCAATGTGCATGAATTGTATCAAGATGAACACGGACATCACCGAGGGCATACCACGAGAAGGAGTCATCAACTTTTGTCGAGACTGTGAGCGATATCTGATGCCGCCGACACAATGGGTTTCTGCACAACCCGAGTCTCGAGAGCTGCTGGCATTATGCTTGAAGAAGATACGAGGACTGAACAAAGTACGCTTAATTGATGCTAAATTCAGGTGGACAGAGCCGCATTCCCGGCGAGTCAAGGTCATCTTGACGATTCAGAAAGAAGCCTTCACCAGCACCATTTTACAACAGACATTCGAGGTTGAATTCACCGTTGGCTATCAGCAATGTCCCGAATGTGCAAAGACGTTTACCCATCACACATGGAAAGCCTGTGTGCAGATTCGTCAAAAGGTCCCCCACAAGAGGACGTTCCTGTACCTGGAACAATTGATCCTCAAGCATCACGCTCACAAGGACGCCATGTCCATCAAGGAAGTCAAGGATGGCTTGGACTTTTATTTTGCCAACAAAAATCAGGCCCTCAAGATGAATGAATTTCTGCACGCCGTTGTGCCAGTCAATAGCAGAGCCTCGGAAGAGCTGGTTTCTGCCGACCGCAAGAATGGTATCGCCAATTTCAAATTTACATACTCTGTCGAGATTGTGCCAATCTGCAAGGACGATCTCGTCTGCCTACCAAGGTCGACTGCCAAGGCGTTGTCAAATATCTCTCAGTTGGTGCTTGCGTACAAAGTCTCCAATTCCGTCCATTTCATCGACCCACAAACGTTACACACGGCAGACATTTCGACGCCGGTCTACTGGAGGACGCCGTTCAGATCACTGGCGGACATCAAGGACATGGTGGAATTCACCGTGCTGGACGTGGAAATCACCGGCGAAGTCCGGGGCAAGTACGCCATGGCGGACATTGAGGTGGTCCGCTCGAGCGGCACGGGCGACCAGACCTTCATCGCGCGCTCACACATGGGCGCCATCCTGCAACCGGGCGACACGGTCATGGGCTACCATCTGGCAGTCACCAACCTGAACGATGCCACCTTTGACGACCTGAATCCAAACGATGTGCCGGACGTCATCCTCGTCAAGAAGAGCTACAACAATCGACGCAAGAAGAGTAAAGCGCGCAACTGGAAACTCAAGAGTCTCAACGCGCAACAGGACGACGAGGAAGCCGCGGCGAAGAAATCGGCAAAGAAGGCGGATCAGAGTAAATTTGAAAAGGACTATGAGCAGTTTTTGCAGGAACTCGAGGAGGACGAGGAGTTACGACAGACCATCAACCTCTACCGCGAAAACAACCCGCGCAAGAAGAATGTGGATGAAATCAGCGAGATGGAGACGGACGATGGCGACGAGTTGCCGGAGATTCCATTGGATGAATTGTTGGAGGAGATGAATGACATGAATATCGATGGCTAGCAAAGTACTGCGCGGCGCTCAATCATTCTAGAATTCTTGCATGACCTGTCCTCACATGATGTTTCCATTTCCAGTGTGAGTGGGTGACGACACTTCGACTACAGCTCGTAGACGGCAGTGACGCTCTTGATGCCATCAAAGACGACGGTATTGTTGACGGGCACATACTGCTTCGTGACGACCTTGATGATTTCCTGTGCCGCCACGCCGCCCATGAAGCTCGCGATATTATGTAGTTCCGCGAACCCGGACCGCGTCATTTCCCGACACACCCTGTCCAGTCTTTCCCGGTGTTTGTCGTTGCCCTTCTCGATGATGATGGTGGTGGGAAATAAGTCCTTTGCCGCGGTGAAGAGCGCATTCTCGTCGCCGCCGTCCCCACCAATATTGTCATGCGGTGGCCAGGCGTGGTGTTTGGAAAAGTATTCCTCCGCGGCGCGTTTCGCGAGGTACCAGTAAATCGGTGGTGCGTCTTCCTCCTCGTCCAACCACCCGGCGACACGTGACGTCTCGTCCTCGGCGTCGCATTGTTGTTGTAGAGAGCGGTACCGTATGACTTTGATGTATGCCGCGTGCTTGCAGAAGGACTCGATTTCGGCGTCTGGAATGTCAGTACTCGATTTACCGTGTCGTTGCAGGTGATGCAGCAGGTGGGTCTTGATGTCTGCGATGTCCTGCATCGCTTTCGCGCGATACGTCTTTTGCAGTTGGATATATGTATTTGTGTCGGCCTTCATGTCCGGAATGGTGCCGGCCACGGGCAAAAGACCTTTGCCTTCAGCGGCGACAAAGTCCGCCACGGCACGGACGAGGAACCAAAAGTGGTCCGTGTCGGGCGTCAGATCTTGTGCCGAAGGACTCTGGAAGAGGTCGCGGACGGAGGAAGGGACGGTGGTCGTGGAGCAGGCGCGCCAGACGTTATTGACCGCCTCGTCAAAGTTGTCTTCGTCGAGGTTCCTCATGCCGCTCCTGATGAGAGTCTTGAATTGTGACTTTTCATCAAAAGTCTTGGGAGGACTGCCGTCGTGCTGATCACGCCATATGCGAAGGTAGTGCAACAATAAAAGAATGTATGGTACGTGAGTATGTTGATTGTCATTCATGCTCTCCAGATTGAGTTGCTCGGCGAGACTGGACAACTCGAGCCAGGGATTGTCGAGACGCAAGTCGACGATCGCGTCGGGATGCGTCTCTACAATGTCATGCTCCGGCAGTGCCACGCGCAGGAACCCAATGAACCCAATCGCATCCACCACGAACAAGGGGATTTTAGCTTTCCACAGTGTTTCTGCCAGAGTCTGTAATGGCGTCCCATGTAATCCTGTGGCCAAGACGACATCAAAGTTGTCCACAAAGTATGCGGGATCATCAGTGATTAGCGAGATGGGGTCCTTATTGAGGTATGCTCCCACAACATCAGAGTTCAACTCTTGCAGGTACTCGCACGTCTTTTGCGCCCGCGAAGATCCGATGCAGTCCACATCCAGAAAAAAGTTGACGCCAGTATCCTGCGCCGTAACGGTCTGTCCGTCGATGATTGTGTAGCTCCCGATCCCGGGGAGCACCAGATTCTTGAGTGTCTCCGTCCCGACGGCCGTACCATGCAGGAGCGCTAGACGTGAATTCTCGAGGGCAGCCTGACCATTTGCCGCCCACAGACGCAATTGCCTATCGTACTTGACCTCCTTGTCAAGTGGGGCCATGCTGCAAGGCAAAGGTGCGGCTCAACTGTATTAGTTATTCACAGGGCCCGAAATGTCAAGCACGGCATCACTGCAGTCATCACAGAGAGAAAGGATACACACATTCACACGTCAGCCTATAGCTAGTCATGCATCAAGTGATATCATAAGTAAAAAGGCAAGCATTCGCAGCTGGCGGCGGATCAACTCTCCCAACTTCCCAAGGTTAGGTACGGCGGAGTCTCGGCGAAACTCCGATGGCATGCTGACTGGGAGCTCCCCCAGAGTGCACACGACATCCAAACCTTCCAAAAGCTGCGAGTTGCGTGCGTTTGCGTGAGTGAGTGAATCAACCTTCTCCCCCCCCCCCCACCGAAAACTTTGAGGCTCTCCGCCCTTGCCTTGCTCCACATTCGTTTCCCTTGTTCTCACGCTACCTCACCTTGGCTACTCGTACGTACGCCCGTCTCTTCTCTCTCTCCCTTCCCTTGCAGCTTGACCTTTCTCCCTTCTTCCTTCCTCATAGATCCATTGATTCGAGAGCTTCAAGAGTTGATTCAAGCTTCATAATTACAAAAGAATGTCCTCTCGAATGGGAATCTTGGCGGTACGTTTTTCCTTTGTCCGGTCGTCCTTTATCTTTGCGGGGACCACCCTTACCCGGGGACAGAACATTCGATGGGACTGACGGTACTGACATAGGCCATCGGTGTCGGCACGTTTGCGGTCGCGTACGGGTTCAGTCAATCCTCCAACACCTCGAAACACGCCTCGCCCGCCAACCAGTCCCGGCCCGCCACGAATTCATCCAACGGCGACCCCAACGATCTCTCCGTCAAGGCAAGTCGTCCCTCGATCCCGGAATGACGTGGGATTGTCGTGCTGACCGTGACGAATAGGGCGTCGAACGTTCCGGTGGTGGAGTATAAATGATTATTTGCCATCCTTTTGTATGGCACGAGAATAAAGGCATGACTTGACTGAAAATGTGCAAGATGAACGCACGACAATTGATGAATATTTAATGCAACATCACACATGACAAGGAGAAGAAGAAGAAGATAATGCAGAACGTCTCTATACATATGAAAAGACTTCTATAATTGCTGACTAGTAACATCTTCCAAAAGCTTAATGCTTGCCAAAAACACCAACCACCACCACCACCCAGAAAAGCTTAAGCAGCCTCAATTTAAACGTAGATTCACGTATACGCTACTCTAGCTTCGAATCATGCAGGTTTTGTCTATGCCCCGAAAACCCTTCAGCTTCACCCGACTAGCACCATAACCCATTGGTTTCTATTTCGTTAATAGAGGTATCCTTTTATTGTGCACCCAGGACAGCCGCCAGGAGAGCCATGCGCACAAACATGCCAAACTTCATCTGCCGGACGAGGTAGACTGCTCGCGAGTCATAGTCGACCTCCTCCGCAATCTCGTTGTTTCGTGGCAACGGGTGCATGACAATCATGTGTCGCTTGGCGCGGGCCATGATCTTGTTGTCCACGCGGTACGTGTCCTTCAGTCGCTCATACTCGCCCTGGTCCGCGAATCGCTCCGACTGCACCCGCGTCACGTACAGGACATCAGTCTCCCCAATGACCGGCCCGAGCTGCGTGTGTTCCTCAAACTTTGTGCCGTTCGTCCTCAACTCCGCCTTGACGTCATCGGGCATCTTCAGCTGCTCCGGCGAGACAAAGTTGATCTTGACCGAGTAGAACCGCAGCAGTTTCGAGAGCGAGTGCACAGTCCGGCCGTACTTCAGGTCGCCCACGAATGTCACGGTCAGACCATTGACCGTGCCCAACTCCTCCCTGATGGTGAACAGATCGAGCATGGCTTGTGTAGGGTGTTCCCGACTGCCATTGCCACCATTGATGATTGGTACGGTGGAGTACTTCGCAGCAGTCTGTGCACTCTCCTCGGATGGGTGACGTAGCACTATTGCATCACCATAGGAGGACAACGTTCTCACAGTGTCGGCAAGTGTCTCGCCCTTGTTGACAGATGAAGCACTGGCGGTGATGGCAACCACACGGCCTCCGAGTCGCTGCATGGCTGCATCGAACGAGGCAGAAGTCCTCGTGGACGATTCGAAGAACATCGTTGTGAGTAGCTTTCCAGACAAAAAGTCCAGCACACCGTCCCTTTCGACCGCAATGCGCAACTCGGACGCAATCGTGAAAAGAACGTGAAGATCTTGACGAGAGAATTGGTTGACAGACAGTATATGTTTGCGCAAGAATGGTGTGTTGTTTATCACCTGAACCAGAGACTCTCTTTGCGAGAATTGTATTTGCGCAGGCACGGTCGGCACGAATGCTTCCTCGAGGGATCGGCTAACATTGCGCTGTGATGGACTCGAGAGAGCGAGACCATCTAAGCTCGAAAATTGACCGAATCCACCACGCTGCTGTGATCCACTGCCTGGTCGCGGGCTGTAGAGAACAGTCGATCCCGCACTGGCTGGTCTTGCGTCCGTAGAGCTCGACATATTTTGTCCCTTCACTACTGCAGTCTGCTTTCCATCAAGGAACACTGTCTTGCCATTGTTGATCACCCGATGAACGCGCGCAGTGAATTGTTTGGAGCCGAATGGCGACCACGAGTCCGAGTCACTCAAGCTTGACGGCGATCCGAATTCGACCTCGATGGAAGAATCAGCTTGATCGTGCAACTTGAAAATCTCTTTTGGTGCGGTGTGCAGACGTTTGATGATGTCAGCCACGGTCAGTCGTCCGTCTGCGACAGCTGAGAACAGAAGCGGTAACGTCTCCATAATTCCAAAGTCAGCATCAACCTGCTTTCCCAAGGTGTGAGCAAGCTGAATTGGCAGGCTTCCCACAGAGAAACAATCTATAGTTTCAAGATGTTCCCAGAGAGCTTCCTGGTCCTTCTTGGTTGGAAGACAACTTGCATCAGCGAAATCAGTCTGCGACAAGAAGAGTGAGTAGACTGCCACATCACATGTAACCTTCAGACCACGTTCTTTACTCAATGCAATTAGCACGACATCGTCCGCAGTCGTGACGTTAGTGATGTGTACACGTCTGTTGTGTAGACTAGCAAGCAGCAGGATCGAAGCAAGTTCTGTCGACTTGGCATCAGTTACGATCGGCTTCGAATCTGGCCAAGAACTGAAATGACTTGCTACAGCCGATACATTGTGTACATTGCCAGAGAACTTTCCGAATGGAATGAATAGACTACCAGTCTCGGATGAGAGCTCGGACAGCAGATGCTCTGCGTTGTCTGGTGTAGCTCCTACTGCAATATTGAAGTCACACTGTGCTGCCTGCGCTGCTTGTTGACGAACTTCTCTGAAAGTGTCTGCATCACTAATCGAGGCTTTCGAACCATTTGGCATGACTCGCAACATGACGAATCCTGCAGCGACAGACGCCTTGGAGACTGCACCAAAGTCCTTCGCGGTGTCCTCGGAGATGTTCTCAACAAAGCTGGCGACATTTATCAAACCTGGCAATTTGACAGTTTCGACACTTGTCTGCGCGTCGAGAGTAGTTATGTCCATAGAAATCTGGCGCACAAGTGCCTCGATCATCAACTTGGCACACTTGATATTCGTGATGATGGGTATGGAGTAGTCGACAGCCAACCGTCTTGATCTATAACCACTCGACATATAGTTCGCTGGACGTCGGAATCTATTGGCAGATGGTAGGTTGACGTACATGTCGATAAGATTGTTGGCCAAATGGTGAGTTAGCGAGTATTCATTTTTCTGTTCGCTGTTGTCATTGCTTAGTGCCTCAAGGTATTTTACAGGAATACCATGTTCTTGGATGAAATCTGCTGTGCCCGAAGTGGCGAAGATTTTGAAACCCATTTTGTGAAGTTTTTCCACCGAGGGTAAAAGTTCCATCTTCTCCTTGTATCCTCCGATGGACAGCAAGATGTTTTTCTTAGGCAATCTGATACCACTGGACACAAGTGCTTTGAGATATGCTTCATACTTATTTTGACCGAAACATGCTACCTCTCCAGTGGAAGCCATTTCGACTCCGAGGACGGGATCGGCGCCTGACAACCGACTGAAACTGAATTGTGGTACCTTGATTCCGACGTAGTTCTTCGGTAAAGTCACTCTTGGATATGGTGTCACAGGGAAACCAAGTATCGCCAGGGTTGCCATTTCAATCAAGTTGACGCCGACGACCTTTGATACGAATGGGAATGAACGAGCAGCTCGCACATTACATTCAATGACTTTGATGTCATTGTCCTTGGCGATGAATTGAATGTTGAAGGGCCCTGTGACGTTGAGTGCATTGCCGATTTTGGCCGTCGCTATCTCGATACGTCTGACTGTTTCAGGGTCGAGATCCTGGGGCGGCTGAATCAGTGTAGCATCTCCAGAATGGACCCCTGCATTTTCAACATGTTCAGAGATGCAGTGCATGACCATTTTTCCGTCCACAGCGACAGCATCCATCTCGATCTCCTTTGCACCTTCGATATACTTTGTAATGACAACAGGATATTCTCTTGAGACTTCTACAGCTTGCTTCAGATAATTGGAAAGATCATCTTCGGAGTATACAGTGTTCATCGCAGCTCCGGAAAGGACATACGACGGTCTGACCAAGACAGGGAAACCGACTTTTTGACAGAATCCAGCAGCCTCATCGATACTGGTAAGCTCAGACCATGTTGGTTGGTCGACCTCGATGCGATCCAACATTCGAGAAAATTTGTATCTGTTCTCGGCAGTATCAATCATTTCTGGTGAAGTACCGAGAATCTTCACATTTTGTCGATGCAATTCGAGTGCGATATTGTTTGGAGTCTGTCCGCCCATCGAAATAACGACACCTCCAGAATTCTCGACATCGTAGATATCCAGGACGGTCTCCATGGTGATATTCTCAAAGTACAGCCTGTCAGCCTCGTCGTAGTCGGTACTGACAGTCTCAGGGTTGTAGTTGACCATGATTGTCTTGACCTTCTTCTGCCTCAGTGTGCGAACGGCAGTCACCGCGCACCAGTCGAATTCGACCGAAGAACCAATCCTATACACACCAGAACCGAGCACCATGACACCGTGGTCGTCGAAGGTCAGATCGTGCTCTGCAGCATTGTACGTCATGTATAGGTAGTTTGTGTATGCAGGGAATTCTGCGGCAACAGTATCAATCTGCTTGACGAATGGCTGAATTCCAGCTTCAACACGACTGCGTCTAATGGCAAATTCATTCGAGCCCACAAACTTCGCAATCTGTCTGTCTGAGAATCCAACCTGCTTGGCACTGCGAAGAAGTGTAGACGGAAGACTAGACGCTCCGAAGCTCTGAATTTCCTTCTCCATGGTCATCAAACCATGTAACCGAGTCAAGAACCACTTGTCGATGTTTGTCATTTGCCAAATTTTGTCAACACTATAGCCTTGGTGCATTGCATTGGCGATAGCGAAAAGTCGTTGGTCGGACGGTGTTTGAAGCTCAGAATCGATAGACATGAGAGCGTCAGTCTCATTGAAACCGAGATTGCTGTAATCAATGGCTCTGATGGCTTTCTGAATGGCCTCCTCGAACGTTCTACCAATACTCATCACTTCTCCCACTGATTTCATCGAGGAACTGAGCAAAGTACTGACCCTTGTGAATTTTTTCAAATCCCAACGCGGAATCTTCACGACGACATAGTCAAGTGACGGCTCGAAACAAGCACAAGTCTTCTTAGTCACGCTGTTCTTGATCTCGTTTAGTGGAATGTTGAGACCTAGTTTGGCAGCGATGAAAGCTAGAGGATAACCGGTCGCTTTTGAAGCTAGAGCAGAAGATCGCGACAATCGGGCATTGACTTCGATAATGCAGTATTCTTTCGAGAATGGATTTAATGCATACTGAATATTGCATTCTCCAACTACACCGAGATGACGAATGACATTGACGGCAGTCGTCCTGAGCATGTTGTAATCCTCATCAGACAGAGTTTGTGATGGTGCCACGACGATCGAATCACCAGTGTGAATACCTAGAGGGTCGAAATTCTCCATGTTGCAAACGGTGATACAATTGTCCTGACAATCCCGCACGACCTCGTACTCGATTTCCTTCCAGCCTTTCATACTCTTCTCAACGAGCACCTGAGGTGACGCTGCAAAGGCAACCTTGCAAAGATCTACCAATTGTTCTTGATTATCAGCGAAGCCTGAGCCTAAACCGCCAAGAGCATAAGCAGCACGAACAATGACTGGGTATCCAATGTGCTCTACAGCATCTAGAGCTTCTTGCACAGTAGTAGCTGAGGCGGAAACAGCACATTTCTCCCCAATCTCTTCCATACTTCGGGCGAATAACTCTCTATCCTCGGTAGTGATGACAGTCTCAATTGGAGTCCCGAGAACCTTGACACCAAGATCAGCGAATTCGTCCTTGAGAGCGATACCCACACTCAAAGCCGTCTGGCCACCAAAGGTGACATAAATTGCGTCTGGTCGTTCATACTTGATGACTTTCCGTACAAAGTCCGGATTGACCGGCAAGAAGTACACTTTGTCTGCCAAGCCCTTGGAAGTCTGAATTGTGGCAATATTGGGATTAATCAGAATGGTGTAAATTCCCTCTTCTTTTAGAGCTTTGATAGCCTGAGAGCCGGAGTAGTCGAATTCTCCGGCTTGACCAATCGACAAGCCACCAGATCCGAGGACAAGGACCTTTTTCGGATGCACTCGAGGATGCGCAGCTTTATTGTCTTTGATCAAGCCACCCGGCCAGATCACTTTTTGTAACGAGCCAGAATCAGCAGAACGTTTCATGACATCAATGAAGACATCAAACATGAATTCTGTATCGCGAGGACCTGGTGTGGATTCTGGATGGAACTGTACGGAGAAGAATGGCAGGGTTTTATGATGAACACCTTCGTTTGATCCATCATTCGCGTTGACAAATAATTCCTCCCACTCTTGCGGCAGACTCTTGGCGTCCACAGCAAAACCATGGTTCTGCGAGGTGATATAGCACTTGCCACTTACAGTACTCGTGCAAGGGATATTGTGGCCTCTATTGCCAAATTTCATCTTCTGTGTTTGAGCACCAGCAGCTCGGGACAGCAGTTGATGACCAAGACAAATGCCAAAAATGGGGACCTTCTTGAGCTCCATGACCTTGCGCAATTTCTGCACAATGTCATCCAAAAGTGATGGATCTCCTGGACCATTTGAAATGAACAATCCATCATAGTCCTTTTCCAAGGTGAAATCTGTGTCCCATGGAACAACTTTCATTTCCACGCCTCGTTTGACGAAGCATCGGATCTGGTTGGCCTTCATACCGACGTCAACACAGAGAACTCTCAGTGGCCTGCCGTTAGCTGTTTTTATTGTGTGCTCTGGAGTAGCCTTGTAGAGAAGTGTTTTCTTCGTGGAGACTTCCGGTACCAAATTGCGAACATTGGGATCTGACCACTCGAGTGACTCGAAGTCAGATCGCCAAGCATCTCGTTTGTCAGGGGAAGAGCTCGAGAAAGTGTCACTTATTGCAGACAGAATGCTCGAAGACTGCGGTTTTTGCAACAACATCCTGCTCAACATGGAGCCGGAATCCCGAATCTTCTTCGTCAGGGCTCGAGTGTCGATTCCATAGATGGCTGGTATGTCGTGCTCTTTGAGCCATGCAGCAAGACTACTCTGAGCGAGATAGTGACTGTAGTCGAAAGAATAGGTGCCAACCACCAAACCAGCCACATGAATATCTATCGACTCGAAATAGGCTGGGAGCTCGGAAATCATCCCATCTATCGTCTGCCTCGAAGGCACTCCATAATTGCCCACCAAAGGGAAGGTGATAACCAAGATCTGACCACTTTGGCAAAGTCAGCATGACAATCTATGACCACGGTCTTGAGGCCATACCGATAGGAGGGATCAGTGATTGACTCGGGATACCCGACCATTCCAGTTTGGAAGACCAGCTCCCCAGCAACACTCTTGTTCGCGCCGAAAGAGTATCCTTGATATGCCGACCCATCCTTGAGCTCCAATGTGATAAGTTTCGCATCCGCGTCAGATCGTGACGCAGCAGAAACCGGTGGGTATGGATGGGTAGTGCCTTTGTTGCCGGGTTGAATATTCTGTCTCGGGTGTGAAGCACTTGGCATACTCAAAGGAGCCGAAGGCATGACCGGAAATTGTCCATCGATTCTCGGACTTGTCGGCGTAGTTAGTGCTGGCACAGGAACATTCATAGAAGGCCTCCTGTACTGGGATTCTCGCCTGCCGACCATCGTGTCGTCCAAGGTAAAATTCAGGCCAAGTGCACAACGAGCAGGACCGATTCAACCCGCACTTGCTTGCTTCCCAGTCCAACACAAATCAATGGGCAAAGACCTGTGCTTATCTCGTGGCCTGCAGACCAAGGATAGTGTCAAGCTAGTGATGACATTAGTGGTACCATCTGCATTCAGATCGCAAGCTTGGAGTCAAGGACAGAAAATCCACTGCAGATCCAGAAAATTGTGCGGAGCCCCGAACATGATCTGCTCTTCTCGATACGAGCGCGGAACGACGACATAAAGTTTCCCTCAATCCTGGAAGTCTCTCAACAAATAACGTGAAGGTGCGAGCTGGAGTGAAACTGCATACTGTACTTACTTGATGAGGGTATTTTAAAAGCTATTGACATGGCAGACTACCACGACTTTGCGCGAATGCCAGCATGACATGAACCAAGCTGTCGATTGCTTTTATTCCCAACGATGAAGAGAACATCACATGACAAGGACGAATCCCGTACAATGACGAGATAGATTCATAGTGATAGGTCGAAATTTAGATGACAAAATCTTCTCCTTGCGTACAAATCATAATGTAAGCCTGTCTGCCAACGCCATAGTGATACTATCTGTAGATTCCAATGGTTGATCGCTGTCGATTAGAGTTGAAGATGGTGCAAATTGTGCCTGATTGAATGCTTGACCAGGATAGTCCGACCCAAAGCAAGTTGCAAGATAGCAAGCATCCAATCGTGTTGGGTCATATGATTCAGTCCCGGAAGAATGAGTGAGCATACAATTTGAAGAGAGATTCGAGTCATGGATGGTCGAAGACAAATCACCAAGCTCGAGATGTCCGGTGAGTAAGTTGTACTCTCGAGCTCTCCATTGTCGTCGTCGTTGAGTTTGTCCCTTGAGTCGTTTTTGGTGAGGCGAGTCGGCGAAGCGTACTTGAAGTGGCAACTCATCGGGGTGGTCGCCGATACATGTGTTGTCGAACTTTTCTATCACTGCCTCGGCCGAAGTACGATCAGCCAAGCGAGCAAAACCGACACCACGACTCAAATTATTTGGGTCTCTCAAGATTCTGTTTGAAATCACCTTGTAAGGTTGAAATAGTTCTTCTAGGTCCTGGAAAGTGACTTAGCACATACGATTGACAACTCCGGTGAAGACAAACCTTCTCATGCATATGCAATGGCAAATTGCTTAGATATAAGTTCGTTGATTGTGGATCTTGCAGATTCTTCAGCCGCGTGCTAAAGCTCTCCTTGGCAAAAGAGACCTGGTAACCACACTGAATTAGGCCGGCAATGCATGACGTTGCATCAGACTCACTACTATAACAAGCAAATCCAAAGCCTTTACAGAGACCTGTCTGGATATCGACAATTGCTTTGCTACTGGTAATGGTGCCAAAACGCTCACAGATCGATAGAAGCTTCTCGTCCGTCGTGTCTGGTGGTAAACCACGAATGTATACATTTGTAGTCTGATTTGGATTGTACAAAGATTGTTCAAGGGCTTCCTCCAAAGAGGGACCTGCATATAGACTAGGAACAGGTGGCGGAATAGTGCTGCCGGTGTTGAGCTTGGCCAGAATCTCTGGACTACCTATTGTGGCCCGCTTCAGCGGTGGACTCGAGAGTGCAGGAGTCGGCGGTAGTGTGCGAAATCTGGTCATGGCCTTCGGACTAGCGTCATCACTAGCTTGTGGTGTAGTAGGGTTCGTCCGTAGGTGTCCATCGAGGTTGTTCTGCTCTTCCTGCACATGTCCAGCCGCAGATTCTCGGACTGACACGCGTTGCTGCTTGAAGGAGCAGGTTGGTGCCTTCTTGTGCTTGTTCTGATAGGACCCTGTCCACGACTCTCTTCTAACATCATTCGGTACGGATGATCTTTTGAAGGTTGCTCGAGGTAGAAGCTGCAGAGGAGAAGAACCAAGACCGTGAGCATTACACAGTCTAGACCCAGTCGTGACGGGAAATTGACAATGTTCAACTGGACCATATGTCATCGGCAGATTGTGCAATCCGAGGAAACTGGACGCATAGGCTGTATTGGCATCTACTGGCCAATGCTGATACTGAACACCGTACCTCGTGGGAAGGAAATTTTGCACAAGCGGCTCGACGTTGGTTGGGCTCATATAACTGTTGAATGGCAATGGCATATAAGCATTCCTCTGCTTCGCCTCTGCAACATCCGGTTTTGGCGAGCACGAAGATGAGCCGCACTTCGTAGGTGTCTTATAATCCTCAACTCGATTACCCCGGCTTTCTGGGCTGGAAAGCAAAGGACTCTCACGGTCAGTCAGTTCTTTCTGCAAATCGTCAATTGCAGACTCCTTTGTGACATCCGTGAGTTCGTTGCCGATGACTTCACCAGCCATTACGTCCTTGTTCGACATTTCCAGCGAGAGGTCTGACCACGATTAGAACGAGCTTTCCTCTAATTTGTAGTCAATGGTACCAGGCAGGAACGACCCGATGTGCGTGACAAGACAAGCTTTTGCTCTTGAGAGAATGACTAGAGATACCAAAGCCGTATCCGCCGGATGAACGATAAGTTCGACAAAATCGGGCTCGAAGGAGCAACTGAAGCTTCGCACCTTCTTGAGCGAAGCCTCGAGGGTCAATGGCGGTCTTCGTGTTTGTGTTTGAACTTGGTGGTGGATGACACGCGAGGTAAGCGGAGTTGTTTGTGCAGTCCTCGAGGAAGCTGATTATGGATCGACAGCTGATTTTGTGCACCTGCATGAGACCACTTTGCAATGGTCTGAGCAGTTGAGCTTCTCGTCCCAGGCCACAACTTAGTAGAACATGAATAGCTCCGACCCCAGCTGCTGTAGCAATTGCATATGAATTGATGCACAAGGACATGCTTCAGCACTAGCATCACAGTACAACACCCGACAAGGCGTTGCGTAGCTATACTCACCACCCAATATTGCAGATTGTAAAGTGCTAGTTATCAAGCATCAATCGCAAAATTGTCTCCGGACCAATAGTCGAGGCTCATCGACAACCATTCTGCCCAAGAGGAATCCTGCTTTGTTTGTTTCGATATGACGCGCCACAAGATTGAGCCTGTACCACACTCGGAGGAGATTGGTTCTTTCATCGTGCAACGATGCTCGACTGACCAATCCACAAAGCTATTCTCAGCAGCGCTCGGCGGCGGAGCAATCTAAACACATCTCGCCACTCAGTCTGAGCAGTATATTTGAACCAAAGAAGGTCGGCAAGTTCCGATTCAGGACGTTGTGCAATAGGAAACTGTCTTGAGCGACTTGTCAACCTTGGAATGCTGATATCAAGCCTATAGCGAAATGAGATAAGCATATGCGCTTGATAATTCCCCAGGTGAATGTCCTAGCACTGATCATGGAGCAGAAGCCAGAGAAAGCTCGAACTTGACTAGTATGTTTGGTGACATTGCAGACCATTTGTGCCAGGCGAATCGGCTGTAGCTGCATTGGCACTCTCGTTCATCCATAACTTAATCAAAAGGACGATAGCGCTCAGGCGACAGCTGCAGATAAGATTCAAGGGTTGGCACAATAACATTTATCGGCTGAATAGAAAGTGTTCGGTACACTTCTCGTCCCCGAGATACCAAGACTCTCAAGTGATGAGAGATTTAGCCTTCGTGCATCGTGCAATCAGCGAGAAAAATTGTGGTTGTAGTGTATTACATCAATAGAAGTTATGCTTGAAATGCGCTCGATGTATAAGTATCCAGGTTGACTGGCTCTGCTCGGTCACTGAGTTGGCACAATCGCGATTCGGGCAAAAATAGTATCGGTCGCTTCCAGTTCTCATGACCACACATCCTCCTGGTGTCTTTGTGTAGCTCGCATTTTCTTTACAGTTTCCTCTCCTAGCAGCTTGGACAATTCGTTATTGACGTCACGAGCCATATGCGAAGCGTCTCCGCACAAATAAAAATTGCCTGACTCGAGCATAGATTTGACCTCTGCGCCACGGTCAGCTAGTCGATGTTGCACATAAACCTTCTTAGGACCTGCTCGAGAGAATGCAACATCAATCTCCAGTGCATCGCCAAGGATCTCCTTGTACTGTGCCCATTCATCTCTGTACAAGAAGTCCTCGTTTTCTTTTCGGCATCCATAAAACAGCAGGGTCTTACCAACCTGCATACCGTTCTGTGCTTGATGAGCTCGCTCCTGTATGAAAGCTCGAAATGGCGCGACTCCTGTACCAGGTCCGACCATGACGATTGGCAGAGCGGAATCCGATGGCAGCTTGAAATTTGATTGTCGAATGTGGACCGGGACCTTGATGTCAGCATACGTATTGCGTGGTCCTTCCAGATTGTAAGAGACACCGTATGGGTGTGGGTCCAATTCGCCATTCCTCTTTCGTGATAAAGCTAGCAAATAATTTGTTGTGACTCCATTAAGAACATTCTCATGATCTTCAAACTTCTTTGATTCCACGACTGCAGTGATGGAAACTGTGTTAGGATTGACGACGCTTGAAGATGAGATTGAGTAATATCTTGGTTGAAGTTTACCACAAGACTCAAGAATCACTGAAAATGGGATTGGCCACGGATCACTCGAAATCATTTGTAACATCTGTCCGAGATTCAAATGCGGTTTCGAAACTCTTGCGTGAAAGTATTCTTTGTCTTCAGCCAATTTACTGACCTCGGCCTTAACTTGCATGTCTGGGGCGAACTGAGCCAAGGTAGCCATTAATTGACGTGAGACAGGTCCACAAATCTCCAGGTAGTATCGTAAGCATGCATCGTACGTCGTAGGTTGAGGAACGGGAATCTTCGACGTCGAATCTTGCGCCTTTAAGCGAAACACCCTTTCACGCCTCGAGCTCAAGCCGAGCACTATCAGAAGTCGGTCGACCTCCTGGTCCGGATTGGTAGGCCATACAGCGATGTGGTCCCCGGTCTTGTACTTGAGGCCTGAGCCTTCCAAGGCAATCTCTATGTGTAGACAATTACGATCTTTAGTCTGAAATAGCTCTTTAGAGGAAGCGATAGGTCCGAGAAAAGGATTGTTGGCATTGAAAGGTTTAGCAGCTTTGGTCAAGTGTTTTTTACTAGGCTCGCCGAGAAAGACCGAACTCGAGTCCATAGTCAACTCAACATCCTCTGTTACCGAGAAACTTGCTTCGTATGTGGCTTCTCGTTCCTCTAGTCCCATCTTTTGGGCAAGTGCCGACCACATTGAATCCTTCCAGGCGATGAAGTCTTCCTCCATAGTGCCATCTCCGTCGTCGCCCATTCCGTAAGCAACCACTGCAGTGGCTCCCAACTTGCTCAGTGCTCGATCGCAGACCTTGACCATTTCGTTGTAGTGCTCATAGGTCTTGTTCCCGAGACCGAAAGCGACATATGTCATGCTCTCAAGTGGTTTTTCGTGAGCTGTTTTACCATCGCCGAAGGTCGAATTCTCATCCTGTATGAAATCGAAGAATGCCGTCGAGTTGTCCGTAGGTTCACCTTCACCGTATGTAGCTACCACGAACATAGCAACTGAATCATCCGGGAACTCATCTAATGTATCATAGTCGTAGTCCTCCATGTCCGCAGTCATCGTTCGTAGACCATATTTCTGATGGCCTTCTTTTGCAAGCCTTCCAGCATAGTCCTCAGCAGTACCTGTCTGTGAACCATAGAATATGACTGCATTTTTATCCTAATGCGTGTCAGCAAGATGCGTTATATCGTGCCAATTCATGATTTACCGAATCCTTCATTTTCTGTACGATACTCCGTGAGGCGACTGATTTTGTTGCGGAAGAGATTACGGGTGACTCGACTTTAGGCACCAACCATAATTTACCCTTCGTGAACCAAGCGATCGTGGCCAGTGCCACGAAACCAAGGATAATATAATCACTGTAGTCGACTTTGGTAGCGATGTCAGAGCCATGACTACCACTCATGTTCATTGCCATCGCTTCAATAAGGCAGGTGAAGCTTCGCGAAATACCACTATTTACCTCTATCAGACACTGGTCAATGGTGTTTTGGTAAAAAGTTATGTAAGGGTGCTCGAAAACAAGAACGAGCCCATGTTGCGCGGCTTTTCCGAAAGCTGCAGAACTAATTGAGCCACACCACGACCACAATGCTGCACGAAGTCGGGCCGCAAAGCCCAGTAGCTGGGTCGACTTGACTTTGTACGGCGCAGTCTAAGGTGATAGCGACACACTCAAACGCGATCGACAACATTATCGCAGTCATGAATCGCGGATGTGATCACGAGCCGAGCAAGGCAGACATAGGCAAACAATATTGTCAAGTTGCTGCATGGAAATGCCCAATGATGGACGACAATGTTAGCACTATGCTACATGATATGAACAATCAAGCGCAAACACTTCCAATATGCGCGGACGTTTGCAGCTGGCGCCATATACAACGAACGACCAAAAAGCGTCATCAAACACAGCCCATGTATTGTTTCGTAGTTGGAGTATTACAGTATTCTTCCGATGCTCGCATGTTTTGACATGATGTGCGCCAGCCCATGCAGGGTTCTGCTCTGGTCCGAAAGTGCCGCCACCAAGACTAACAACCTGGAACTATGAGCTTGCTCGTTGAGACAATCTCACGAGTTGCTGGGGTCATTTGCACAGCGCCATGTTCCAGTATGTTGACGTGCTAAGCTTGGGCGAGTGGCGTCGGTAGGCTCGAGATGTGTTAAAGCGATCTACAGAATTGCCAATAACAAGACGAGAACGATGATGAGCACGAATATTGTCAACAAGTGGCTATTGCCCTTGGCTTTTCTCGAGAATTTGGTAAGCCTTTGCTTGGCTTGATCTAGCCGATTAGAACTGCGGTCAACGCTAGACGACATGTCGTCCAATAACTCTCCATGTTCATCGAGCTCGTTTCCTATCTGAATGGAGAGTTCCCGCTGCCTTCCGATAGACGAAGAAAGATGTTCCAAGGAATTGTCTTGATCTTCCATCATCTGAGTTTGCAATTGTAACAGATCGCTGTCGCGCAACCCGGCGTCGACCAGTGTGTCAGTGAATCTGACGCTTTTTCGGGAGCGCTCCAGTGGCAACAATGCCTCTCTATCGGAGTCCGGTGCGTCTCTATATGGCTGAGTATCATTGCTTTGAGTTATACCTATGGTTTGCCCTTCTATGTCTGGACTCTCGTCACGATACAGGAGCTGCAGTCCTCGATACTCCTGTTTGAGAAATGATAGATCATCCTGAAAAGCATCTGACCTGTATTCCGTCCCATTGCCAGCTAGTGCTTTGATCCCATGTGATAAGGTGCGCAAAGAGTTCGCGAGCTCTTCTTCGTCATCATCAGTGGGTTTGATGTTTAGCGCGAGGAGACGATTTCTCTCCATGATTGATATTTTTAGTTGCTCAGACAACAGCTTGAGTTTTGATGCCATCTTCGCAATTCGTTGCCCTGTCGTCGAAGACTAGTAAGGACACGTGAAGGTACACAAGATCAGGTCAATCGATCTGAGCTTGAGCCTGTCCAGGTGGTGCAAGAATCGTAGCTCTAGAGTGCAGTGATACACGCGCGATGAGACCGGAATGGCGCTTGCTCTGCCGGTCAGGACAGCAAAGCGTAGTTAAACGCGACCACGCGTTAGCTAGGATTTGGAAGTTTAGCTAGCGGTAGACAAGTACGAGCCAACCTGCTCATAAAATCGACCCACAACCATTCATGTATGGCTGCGATCGCTGCGCATCTGAGCGACAACGAGAATTACCCAAGCTGCTGGCAAGAGAGTTGTATCTAGCTACAGCTGTCATATGCATGCACATGCCGCGTGCGGACAGGAAAGTGATGAGCGAGCTCGAGCTCGAGCAACGAACAATACGCATCGTACGTAGCGTTAATTAGTGCGCGCCTGGCCATGGCGCTTCAGATCGATCTGTGTTTGCCTTGTGCTCACGTGTGTTCTGTGCGTGTTTACCTGCTGCGCATGCATGCAGGTGATCTCCACTACGGGACCTACGAATAAGCGGCTGCAGTTGCAAGAGGTTGCGGCTCTTCGCGTGGTGGATGCCTACTGCACAGGACTACTGCCCAGGTGCTTCAGTCGATCTAATCTTTCTGCATAGATGGCCATGCTACTCTTGGAACAAAGCTGGGCTGGTTCCTCCTCGCCCACGAACTTTTTTTCTCCTATCCCGAGGCTCTGGTGAAGTGCTTCAAGGCGCAATCTTGGCAGTCCATCAAAGTCTCTCGGCATCATACTTCCTGCTGATCTGGAGAAGCGGTCTTATTTCGACGATATCCTGACGCGTTGACAAAGACTGCATTCACGTCTGCTCGAACCTGTGCGAAGACCAAGTCATACTTGAAAAGAAAGACTATGCTCATGCGGAGAAAGGTCCGCTCGTGTTATAAGTGCATGGGTGCCGATGCATGAAAAAAGCGGTCATTGGGCCGTCTTCTGCTAGCTTATCGCAAAGCGCTGGTTGTGCAGGTCAACAGCAATGACTCTTCAATAAGATAATTGTCTATCATGACCAACACTGACCAGCTCAGTCCCTTGAAACGGCCTAATGTGTTAGCAGGAAGCGGTGGTCGCCAGTTCTCGTTTGGCGGCCGAGCTCCGGCAACTTCGAGAGATGTCTCAACTGGGACGATGGCTATGCAGAACAATACTGCCCAGAGTCAACTTGCGACGGATGCAACTCCCATAAGCGACATGGAGGAGACGAACAAATCTCCATTCACATATGCTTTGCATGTTGTTTTCACGTCATTTGTGAGGATCGCGGAGAAAAAGATCAACACTATTCTAGGACCAGCTTCTGGACCCGAGCCCGACATAATGCGCATCCTTGGTCCAGGTTCGGACTATGCATTCGATAAAGTCCTCAAGAGCCTGGGCTATATAGCACGACAAAATCCTAAACCCGTGATTGACAGCGTGATGTTTTGGCGAAAGTCTCGCTCAGAGCTGAAAAGTGACTCTAACCCGTCTTTCAGCACCGGTCAAGCCGCGTCAGTTCTAGACACACATCCTGGAATTACACGACGTACGACAGATCCTCCCCGGCCTGCATTTGTGAGGTCGCCCTCCTCGAGTCATCATGTACAACAAAGTTCTGACCCATTGCGCGAAGCCGCTGTTCAGGCGGATCGCAAAAGCTTAGTGTCCATTTTCATCTTGTGCCGGACACTGGTGGAGATCGTTCGGCAAATCAATGCCGATTCATTAGGCAATGACGTTGGAGACAAACTGGAGGAAATCGTCTTCAATCAACTCAAAAATGCAGATCCAGAAAGCTTGTATTATTCACCTTTGCGTATCGCAAACTGGAGCTTGTTTGCGGAGTTACTGGGTTGGCTTTCTGGCATTCGCTTCGCTTCTGTATCGGATCGTTTTATCGCAGACCTTGAGAAATCTGGCCGTGGACTCATCTCGAAAGACAGAGAACCACGTGTAGAGATGATCATTAATGGAATGAGACATTTGAAGATCAAAATATATCCGGCTGCTTGCCTTGAGGAATCTGCTGAATTCTTGTCGAGTCTCGCAAATTTCTTCATGGACGCTCACGGGCACAAAGTTAAAATCGCTTATCTGGATGTTCTTCATCACCTCATAGTCCCGGTGGCCGAGGTGAGCTTGTCTAGCAAATCGCTTCAGAGCTAATCTGACAGACTGCGACTGCTGAAGTGAATTATCCTGCTTGGTCAAAACTCGTAGCTGCACTGTTACCGCGCTGTATGAAACTACTCGAAAAGACTAGGTATTGGAACTCGGCCTTTTCTTTGACGGCCACACTATTATGTGTCTCTGCACGGGACATTTTCGTTGATCGATGGTGCCCATTGGTAGAACAGAACATCGCAAAATTGAAGGAAAGGCCACATCGTCAAACACTTATCGAGAATGTGACTCGTCTAGTATGGGTTGCAGTCTTCCGTTGGACTGAGCAGCCAACAAATCTGACAAGAAAATTAGACCACCTGTTTCGTCTTTTCTTCCCAGTGGGCAGACGTTCGCAGCACTTGTCAGACCTTCCTCAGGAACCCTTGATACATCTCGTCAGATATGTCGGATTGCGTCACCAAGAATACTGTTTTCGTGCCATGATATTCCCCTTGATCGGTGCTGAGCACCTCAACAATACTAACAGTACTCTCGACCTCGAGGTACTGCATCCAGTGCGCATCACGATCGCAATCAGATCTTTCCTCTGGATCTTGCATGATCTACAGAATCCATCAGACCGACCTCCCTTTCCGTCAAGCTTCAACACAAACATAACCGCTATGCTGCACGAAGTCAGTAAAACCACTACGACAGACACAAATTCGCCATTACTGGCAGATTTTCACGAGAAATTTGCCACTTACCTATGCAGAGTAGCATTCTTCTGTGACCAACATTTCTCTACAGCAGAAGAACGTACTGGACTGGCTGCCAGACCAATTTTGATTACGCAAGACTCGTCTCTCAATGCCAATGGAATCCTTCGCGAAAAGCAGCAGTACTACGATCTTCTTGCCGCCATTTTCAATGCCTGGCCCAAGTGCATCTCCACCTCCACACCTGTGCCAAAGGTGATCGAGATGATGTGTAAAGCCACGGCACATGCCGACCCGGGGATACGTCTTTCCGCTGAACGGGCACTAAAGTCGGTTGCGACCACAAACAAGGTGCAATCGGTCGTAGTCGGCTATGCTAGGGTATTGCTCGGATTCGACGCACGCTTCCCTCAGAGCACGGAGAGCAGATTAGGGCTCTATACAGAATTGCTGCGAATCTGGATTGCACAAATACGAAAGAGAGGCCAGGAATCAGATTCGAATTCGGTGCCATTCGTCCGTGGCGAGGAGCTGGAGATGACCAACATTTGGACCATCATAGAAGAAACCGAAGCTCATGGCCTGTACTTTCTGTGCAGCCAGTCACGAACCATACGTTCGCATGCGATTGAAATTTTACAACTGGTCAGTGAATTTGACATAGTCATGGATCTGCAGGCCGAGGCAGCTAAAACCATGGGACATTCTCGCAACACTTCGAAAGTCTCCATGAAAGGTTCGAGAATCATTGACATACTTGTGGAGGATGGAGCTACGATGCTTGAGCACATCTTGGAACAAGCTTCACTTGCAGAACGTAGCAGGACGGTCAAGCTGAAGCAGGAGAAGGCTAGCGATATATTGCTTCGAGTCGCGGAGAGCGAAAGTGGTGTGGATGCTGCCATCTGGTTCAAGATATTTCCGCGCTTGATGCAACTGTGTTTCAGACGATTTCCAATCACGGTCGTGCTGTGCAGAAATGTCATTTGTAACAGACTACTGAAAATGCATCCTGGAATATCGAATGCTGTGGAAAATCTGAAATCACCAAGCCCTTTCGATGTGATGTCGAGGGCAAACACTAAGGTCATTACTTCTCCGGAGAGCATGATTGAGCAATGGAAGCTGTACTTGATTATGGCTTGCACTACTCTGACATTGGCTGATGAACAGTCGCAACCGACCACTTTACCGAATGGCAAGAAGAGGACTATCGCCCAAGTGACTCTCGAACGCATTACTTCTGCAAGATCTCTGTTTCAGTTAGTGTTGCCTATGCTTGCTGTTGATCATACTTCTGTCCGGGAGGCAATCGTCACATCTTTAGGTTGTATAAATATAAACCTCTACAAGGTTCTGTTAGAGGATCTTAGTCCAGTTATGCGCGCTCTGGTCGATCATAACAAGCAAAGAACGAAGTCTAATCAGGTCAAGAGCAACAAAAGATTTGATCGCTTGCGCACGGAAATCACGCATGTACTGCAGTTGACCTCGCACTTTTTGGCCAACAAAGAAATCCTTGCAGACGAGTGGATTCTTGAGACTGTCCTAAATTTTCTCAAAGATGTGAAAGGGTTTTTGAGCGATGACGATGTGCAAGTTGAATGGGAATACCAGAAACTACGTCGCCACTTCTGTGGTCTGCTTGAGGCAGTCTGGGAAAGCCTGCTTGGTAGTCCTGATCCAGCTCGTTGGCTGCCTTTCGAGGGGAGAGTGTCTTGTTTCCGCTTAATCGAGGAATGGTGCAATCACGGTCCTTACGAGCAAATGGCCAAACAAAGAGAAGAATTAATGCGACAATCGATCCTGGACACGTATGGTGATAATCGAGATCGCGGAGCGTTGACTGCCTCCATGGAAATTGAGAAGCGCAACGTTGAATTTGCTGCCCTGAGTGCCATGGCAGCGCTTTGCAAGGGTCCTGTCACTCAAGGACTCAATTCTATGCGTAGCAAGACTTCGACAATGTCTTTCGAGATTGACGGAGTTTTCGCCTGGATCGCTGCCGTCTTCGGTAGCTCGAGCGAGAAGATTCATAGTGTTGGTCGGAGAGCACTGACGAATCTGCTAAAATACAATCTCGATTTCTCTGTCCTTTATCAAGAGGCTGTCCATCAGTGCTATACTCATGACTTCGACTCGAAATCAGCACAAAGCTATTTCACCGTGCTAGCGGAGGTTCTCACGGAGCAGGAAAGTAATCCGTGTGGATTATCGCAACTGCTAGCTCTTTGCCTGTTCAAGGCTGGAGACAAAAATGTTGAAATTCGCATACGGACTCTAGCTTTACTTGCCTCCACAGAGATCAGATTCTATGGCAAGACTTGTGTTGAGGGCTTTAGAGCTGCTATCTCGAATAAGAATCCAGTGATCTACAAGCGAGGTCAGTATCTACTAGCTGCACAGGTAGCCAAGGATCACGAGGAACAAAAGTTCTTGATCTTCTCGGAGTGTTCTAAGTTCTTCCGCCTTGTGGAAACACGATTGCAAAGAGACGTTGTCGCTATATTGTTACCATGGGTGCAGATAACAGAGTTGCGATTGGACATCAATGGCGATGATCTCGATGCTGCCAGTGATATGGTACTTGTGAATCTCTTCGAGATGACACTCAGATTCAGTGAAACACTACTTCTCGAGATCGAAGGTCTGTGGACCGCTCTAGTCTCCGGGCCTTATGCAGGAAACGTGAAAGCGATCTTGGATTTTACAATTTCGCAGAGCGTTGCCAGACGCGAGCCTGTGTTTGTCAATTGTGGTAAGCAAGTCATTGTATATCTGTCCAGATCGACCGCGGGAACAAAACTCGTCGAAGCACTACTCGCATATATTCATCCAAGGGCTATGGTACCCCAGCTCAAAGAGCCGTTGAGAGCATCGGCTGACGAATCCCAATTTGCGTACGTCGCCGATCTAGATCGCATTTTTCAGGGTCAGCAGAAGCACGTTGTGTTCTCGCTTGGACAACTCGCGTTGATTTTCCTGGTGGACTTGATTGTTGTACCTTCACCAGAAATCGTCCCGCAGGCGCCTACACTACTACTTGTGGTGTTCTTGATGCTGGACCACTACATTCCGATGGTACAAGAGCAAGCTCGTGAGCTCTTCCTATATCTGACACACAACCTCTGTGTCGAGACGTCGCAGGATCGCAACAAGAAATTAGAGTTACAGAAATATTTGGGAGATTTCCGTCGAAGAGATCCACGATTCACATGGCCATACGACGATATCAACCATCACTCCTCGGGTCATCGAAAAAGGACTCCTGCAACACTCCAAAATACTGTAAAAGAAGTTGTTGATATATATTCTGCTCATTCTCCAACAATTCAGGAGGATCTAGGTAAAGTGGCTCTTACCTGGGCGACGTCATGTCCCGTTAGGCATATGGCTTGCCGGGCGTTCCAAGTCTTCCGATGTGTATCTTCGACCATCGATCAAAACATGCTCTCTGACATGCTTGCAAGGCTATCGAACACGGTAGCCGACTCTTCTTCCGATATCCAGGCGTTCTCGTTGGAAATATTATACACTCTGCATGCCATTATCGACAATCTCGAGCCGGTTGCTCTTTTGGAATATCCACAGCTCTTCTGGTGCACTGCTGCCTGCTTAGAAACCATACATGAAGAGGAATACAAGGAATCTTTGTATATGCTTGAACAGTTGTTAGACAAAATCGACTTGTATAAACCGGAAAACATACAATTTCTGATATCCACCATGCCCCCAAAATGGGAGGGCAAATTCGAAGGTCTCACTTTACCACTTCTAAAAGGGTTACGATCTCAAGAATGCATGAATGTCTCACTCAAACTGATCAATCGCATCGCTGCCATGCCGTCAAACGACATCTTAGGAGGTGATTCGCGGCTGGTCTTTGCAATCTTGGCTAATTTACCATCGTTTGTGCATGCGCTAGACACTCCAAATGCGATTGCAACCGAGATACTCGAGGCTGCTGAAAATCTAGCAACTATTGCAGCGTCTCAGGAACTTGGACCTCTATCCCGTATACTGGCTTCTTTCTCCAAGTCAAAGTTCAGAAATGTCGAGGACTTTACACGTCAAATTGCCTCTATTTTGAGACAGACCTATTTCCCTGCATGGGAAGCTTCGTCCTTGGTATTTCTCTTAGGTTTGTTATCCAACAAGGAAGCCTGGATGAAAACAAGCACCATGGAACTCCTCAAGGCAATTCTTCCTTTCGTCGACACTCGAAGGGCTGAATTTGCAGGTGTTGGCGCAGATTTGATCTCTCCTCTGCTCCGCTTGCTGCAAACAGAATATGCCCAGGCAGGTCTCGAAGTCCTGGACAAGGCTATTTCTATCTCAGGAGGACCGAAAGATAGACAAGTGCTACGAATGAGCCTAGGTAATAGGACTATCAGGAAAGAGTACGAGAAGACTGCAACGCTTTTTGGCATTCCCGAGGAATCTGGTTGGGCTGTACCCATGCCAGCGACCACATCAACGACCACACGGACAAATGTGCATGCTGTTTTCTATACTTGTGCTGTCACGTTACAAAGTCACGATGTGCCCGACCACGTTCAATTCCATATGGAAGACTATGCATACCATGCCCCTAGCGATCGTAGTGAGACTATGCTTTCAGTTGACGGCGCAGAGTCTTCACTTGGTGACATGGTCTCAGCCTTGCATAATTTGGATGTCTTCTTTACGGAGGACGCAGAGCCGCTGACGCCAGTCACGAGCGACTTCGCCACCGAGCAAGCTCCTGCTGCTGTATATGATTCTCGAGTGGCGGCTATACTGAGTCGGTCACTGGCGAAGACTCCGTCTATGGCATCCTTTACATCACCCGGATTTGACACGTCCCCAAAGCAGGAGAGAAATTTTGCGATACCCATGGATAGAAATCCAGAGAGTCCTCTGGGCTTCTCTTTCCCAAGGCCTACAAAGACTACCGCGCTGTCTCCGGCCATACCAAAGTCTCCAGCATTCTCCCAGGGTTCAGAAAGTGAGGTCGAAAGTCCTCCGAACAACAATATAAAGTCACAGATCATTCTGGATGACGACAAGTCCGAAGCTAGCTTCAAATTGGATGGACAGTTGAAAAAGAGTGCCAGCTCAGTCCGAGCAAAATTGTGGCATGCAAAGGACTCCGACAGACAACGAGAGAAGGAGTTTCGCAAGAAGGAGAAAGCACTCAAATTGAGTTCGAGACCCACGAAAAGTCTTGAAGCACAAGGTCTGACGAGTCCTGGGCCGGGTCGAGCTTACTTCTGGTCCGGTGCCACGAAAGATCGTAATTGAAATTCTTCATTGTACATGATTCAACATGACGAAATGAAATAATGAATGTTGCATAGCCACGGCGCGCGCATCTAATTGAGCTAGAGTAATTTTGATTTTAGTATCAAAGATGCTCGATATACTATCTGTTATTGTCTTGACAATGTTCGTAATAGCACTACCTTATTGTGCATGAGAGACATTCTTTTACATGTTGTGATGCTTCCCTGTCGTTGTTTCCCACTACCGAAACATTGATGTGGGGTAGTATGTACCGAAGCAGCAACCAAGTCTAAATTTGTAGATGGTGCTTTTGTACATGTTTGCCTGTATGGACTTGTAAGGTATGTGTGCGTTGTTGCGGGTTGACCTGGCGAACAGTGCTAGTGGCATGAGCAAGACTTTGGTCGCCTTTGCGAATGCGACTATCAGGCACACTATCGGTTCCCGGCCTGTTGTGAAGGATTTGACACTGAGGATTGAACCAGAACATGCATGGGTCATCACAGGTCCCTTGGGATCGGGCAAGACCACCATTTTACAAGTCAGCCACCCTCTTGTTACTACATGCCGTCGTTGATCCTGACCCAGAAAGACCATCAGAGGAAAGAACTGGGTGGACCCTGAATCCGTGCAGCACCCGTTCCTGCAGAAAAAACAATGGCCGGCAGAGGTGATACGGATGCTTGACTCCAGGGTCACTACGACGGGAGGTTCGGCATATTACTCGGAGCGTTATCACTCTCGCCGAGAGGATGACCACAACCTGCGTGAATGGTTGAGTATGGGCAAGAGAGCCGGGGACATTGATTGCTTGGTCACGGACGTGGCTCGAAAGTTGGAACTCGTGGAATTACTGGACGCCAGCACGATGAATCTCTCCAACGGACAGTCGAAGCGCGCGACGATCGCCAAGGCATTGCTGGAGGAACCGAAAGTCTTGCTGCTGGATGAGCCCTATGTAGGACTTGATGTCCGTGCTCGGGAAAATCTGAACAATGTCCTCGGTCATCTGCAAGCGGGCGGCAACACGAAATTGGTGCTGGCCATTCGGCCGATGGACAAGATACCGTCGTGGGCAACGCACATTCTATGGTTGAATCCCGACGGCACGACACGCTTCGTTGGTCCCGCGATCGAGGTGATGCCTGAGCTAGAGGCCGACCTGGCGTCTCGCGTGGCCCACATCAAGGCAGAACAGGAGACATATGGCACGCAGACCGGGGAGGTACTGGTAGGTCTGAAGGACGTCACGGTGGCATATTGGGGCAAACAAGTGCTGCGGCAAGTCAATTGGACCATACGCGCCGGCGAAAAGTGGCTCCTGTCGGGCTCGAATGGGTCTGGCAAAACGACCCTTCTGGCCATCATTCTCGGCGACCATCCCAAAGCATACGCAAACGAGGTTCATTTGTTTGGCCAGAGACGCAGCACGAGAGATGGCCGTTCCGTCTTTGAGTTGCAGCGGGAAATGGGTCACACCAGTCCCGAACTGCACAAGCATTTTCCCCTTTACCGCACCGCACGGCAGTGCATCCAGTCTGCCTTTAGCGAGTCCTTTCACCCACCCAAACGACAACTCGAAGACGCGCAACTCAAACAGATAGACGACATTGTCGCGTACTTTGGTATCGAGCAATACCTGGACACGAAGATGACAGATTTGTCGCCTGCACTGCAGCGACTGTTCCTGCTCGTCCGGGCGCTGGTCAAGAAGCCAAAGATTGTGGTGCTGGACGAACCATTCGCAGGCATGGACGAGGGCATGATTCACCGTGCAAAGACATACATCAACGAGGAGATCAACGAGAATCAAGCCGTCTTGTTTGTAACTCACTATGAAGACGAGACTCCGGCCTCAATAACGCGCGTCTTGAAGTTGGACCAGGGACGAGTGGTTGAGGTGCAATGAGCTAAAAAAAATATTATAGAGTGGTTCAGGCACGGGTTCATCATGACTTCATCTTCCCTTGAGTGGCAAGGGCAGTGTCCATGTCAAAAAGGTCCATGTCCTTGGCAGACTTGTTCATGACACCCCAGTGCAGCCAATCAGGGAATCCACGCAGCATGGACCCCGCGGTGACGGCGCGAGGGAGGATGAGATGCGTGCTCTCGCCACTCAGTATGACGTCGACGATGCCTTCCGCAACGGTGTCGACGTGCATCGTTTTTGGACCCTGCTTGCCGTTTTCCTTGATGCCGACATCGAGCAATGGCGTCTTTGTCCACAGGGGATTGATCATGCTGGTCCTGATCTTGGGCGTCTTGTGGAAGTGCAGCAATTCCATGGTGAGTGCTTCGTGGAACGCGAGTGCCGCGGCCTTGGACATGCCGTATGCCGAGATGCCGGGCGGACTCAGGTAGGAAGCCATAGACGCTACGGTAAGGATGTGTCCCCGCTTCTGCTCCAGCATGTGTGGCAGGAAGGCCTGGACAGTAAAGTAGTGACAGATGGCATTGATGTTCATGACCGCATGAATGTCCTTTTCACTCATATCCACGATGACTCCGCCCCTAATGACTTGGTCAGTACTGCACGAACCTTAAGAAGGTCATCAATGCTGTTGATGAGGGGAAAAAGACGCACCTTCCGATACCTGCATTGTTGAGCAAGACTGTCGGGTGTCCCACTTCGCTCCTGACGGTGTCGGCGAGCTCAAAGACCTTTTCGCGGGACGAAATATCGCAAGTGTAAAACTTCATGGATGCAGGGACGGTGTAGAGCGGTTGCTGCACATCGAGTCCGACCACCGTGATGCCGCGCTCGCACAACATCTGACAGACGCGCGCACCGATCCCGGAACTGGCGCCCGTGACGAGCACAATCTCACGCGCCCAATCGTACTTGTCTGAGACACCATTGTTTCGCGCCCGTCGCGACAGACCATCACTCATTCGACGCAGCAGGGATAGTCCAAACAGCACACCCGAAATCGTGATGCCCCACGTCCTATTCCCGCGCTTCAGTAACCAGCCCACGATACTTCCGGAGAGCGGAGCCCGAGCTTGTTTCATGCAGTACGCGAAGACGGCCGCCATAAAGAGTGGATTCGACGTTGTGAGGTCCTGTAGCGCCAGCACAGAGTCCATCGTGAAGCCATCGCGGTGACCGAGAATCTTTCTGCGCGAAACCATTATTCAAGACCTTCCGTACACAAATGAGTACTACTGCGACAATAGAGAGGGAACAGTATGCCCTGATGACCTGTATGAGAGAAAGACACGATGGCCGAAGACCTGAATATGGCCGAGCAGATGGGGAAACTGCAGTTGTGGAGAAGCTTCACGAGCTTGTCGATCGAATCGGTAAATCCCTCGGCACCTCGGGATCTGTGGCTGAGGCAACTCGCGTGCCGAGAATTTCAGACTGTAAAGTCAAGTTCTTGTGCGTGGACAAGTAACTTGGTCGACACACGAGACAAAGGCGGTAAAGAATATGGATTTTACTTCGGCATGATAGATTAGGAGATAGATAGAGAAACTTATGCTGGTAGTCAGTGTGATTTGTCCAACCACTTCCTCTGTGTCTTGTCATGCAGTACTACTCTTGTGTACTTGCATGTCATCAGGCGTCACTTTGACCACCGCAGATGCAGTGTCCAATTCTTGAGCAGACCCAGCTTGCCTCGACGGCGTGCGGAACTTCCTTCTTTTTCTTTGACCTTCCTGGTGGCCTGGCCGTCTTGCACTGGTCGCTCCTCCGGGCAGCCACTGAGCCGGTCATCTTCTGGGAGCGGCTCGAACGCAACTTTGATTTCTTCACTGGTAATCACAGGAGTGACTCTTGGACGAGCATTCGAAGGTCCAATGCCACACCCTTCCTCCGTACAAATATGTGCATAACTTGAGTCACGACGCATTCCGGAGAAGGTCGTAGGCTTCGATCCGGTGGTCGTTTGTTCTTGACCTTCCTTCTGGTTTGCGGAGTCAAGGGTCATAGTTGCGTCGTTTGAGCGTATCGTTGAGTCGTTTGAGTAGACTGCCGGTGATGAATGGAGTCAGCCTATATACGATTTCAGAGCGAAATCCCGAACGAAAAGTTGAACGAAATAGTTCCGAAATGAGACCAATTTCAGAATAGAGCCATGCCTTACAGGTGGTGGTGGTGCGATTTCCGCAACCGCGAAAGACTGAAAATGCGGGCAACTTACAAGCTCACCATGTATAGCTTTTCACCAGATCTTCGTCAAAAGCTTCGAGAAGCCTTCGGAGGGCTCTTGGATCTATGCCCTCTCTGACAACGATTTTTTCCACGGCGTGCTTTCCATTGAAATACTTACAGACACGTCGGAACAGAGTGGCATCAGCGACTGGGTGGTACGTCGCAAGCTTCTCCAGCCAAAGCTTTTCCTGCCTAGTCGCATTGTGCGGGTCAGCTATCATACTGTCCTGGAAAAGCTCGTCGTGCATGATGCCATCATCACCTGAGCGCCATGAGTCGTGATTTTGCGCTTCCACCCTGTCGCGCTCGACAGCTGCCTTGATTTCACCACGAATCTTGACGCAAGCATAAGTACGAATCTGAATCAGCCATCGATGTTTCATCATCCATGCTAGATAATCCATATAACTGTTAAGCTGTCCGTCCGCGATCAGACTGCTGTATGGCACGACATTGTGACTCATGTTTGCAAGCATACTGGGCAAGGATGGCCCATCAGGAAACATCTTTGCGAATGTCGACGCATGTTGTGTCATCAGCCCTCGATCAGCAGTTGGGCTCGTGATGTATATGTTCCGTTCATGTAAGGGCGGTATCGGCACAGCAAAGCGCCACTTCAGAAGGTCGACTGCCAAGGTCAGAACCTCTTGCAAGGGCACTTGTAGTTGTGCCGCCAAAGTGTTGAAGTCCTTCCGAGGATCGAGAGCCTTGAGTAAGCGTGCCAACATAGGTGGTGCTCGTGAGGGCAAAGAGGCCAGGAGCTTCTCCGAATCATCCAGCAGGAGTAGAGAAAAGAATGGCAAGATGAGAGGATCAGCATCTGCAATATCGATGCCAAAGCTAAGAGCGCTGTTCAGAAACGGATGATCCCGGGTGGTATCTACTGGTATCACATCCGTACTGATCAACTTCGGAATGACCAACGATAGGTTCAGACGTCTGTTGATGAGTAAGTGTGCAATGCCGTCCTTAGAAATTGCATCGTATGTCTGCTGAATGATCTCAGCAAGATCACATTGCTTGACAATTTCATGCCAGACCGTGGCTATTCCCATCTGATTTGCTTCCCCTTTGGTTTTGATCGTGCGCATCATCTCACATTGGTTCCATACATATTCGCATTTCGCCTGCTCATACGTCAATGCTAAGGTCAGTTGACTCACAACGTTATCGTATAGTTTAATGATATGCTTGTGATAGTGGGCATCAATCTTGGTGTCTAATGCGAATACGAGATGAAACATCGTCATTGGAGACGGCATACTCGAATTTTGTGACTTGACTTCCAATTTGGAGGTCTGCAGTTTTTCCAATTCCTCAATAGAATCGGTCAGCTCTTCATTACTATCACCCATGCTGGAATTTCTGGAATTGGCGACATGATGGTGCATTGTCGCAGCTCCGGATGCCAGCCATGACTGGTCTGCACGGAGATGAACTGGACATCCGAGGAAAACTAAATCATCGATCCACATCTCGAACTTAGGATCAGACTTCTGTGGCGTGAAGATATCCGCAAGCAAGGAGGAATCAAAGCCGAGAATCCGTTTCCATGCTGGTTGCCAGACATCTTCGTGGTTGTCTTGACTTGATTCCCTTTCTGGGATGGTAGGAAGATTGTTGCTGATACGATGGTCGATCGCACCGAATTTCGAATGAGGCAGCCGAAAGCCGTCCTCTAATCGACTTTCGGAATGTGCGGCGGCCTCAGGATTCGCTACCGTATGCTCTAGAACGTCCTCTGCCTCTGGAGGATAGTGGAAAACTATGCTCTCGCCACGAGAGGACTTGATTGCTAAGATGATAGCCACAAGCCCACTACCAGTCTTTGGTGTATATCCGGGATTGCCTGTTCTGCGTGAAATTTGAGGGCCGGCCCAGTTTATTGCCAAGCCTTTGTTGAGATGCACCATAGGTGTGTCCTGAGATCCACAACCTGACAACCAATCCGCGCCTGGGTTTCATGAGCTACCCAGAGCTAGAGCACCCTGGTCTCTAGAAATTGTAGAGAACAAGGCTGGAAGATGGGCACTGAAAGTCTCCAAGCCCATGAGCATTCAGCTGCGTGATGCGAAAATGGGAGTCATTCATGCAAGCAATCGACTGTATTATCCAATTACACTTGTCACCACAACGACGACCCTTTCGGCACAACTACAGTCCTGCTTTGACGATGAAAGCGCTGTGCTGCGTCCATGTATAGCACTCTTCCTGGTGGGGCAGCTAGAGCTGTAGCAGGACTTCATTATGGTCAAAGACGTTTGCATCAATTTGTGGAGAGACGATTGATGCTTCGCACGAATTGCACGCGCAACGGATTCACCTTGCAAATATTGTCGTGCGGTCGTACATAAATACGCGGACCTCTGTGCATGTCGTGCGTGGCTCCACCATTCACCGCCCATGATGCCAACACGTCGAGACTCACCTGGCACAAGTTAGTCGCCTTCTTATTGACCAGTCGCGAGTGTTGGGAGCATTGAGCGCTTCCACACCTCGACGTTTCATTCCTTCTTATCATGTCGGTTGAGTCTGGGTTTCGTTCTCAGTTATCAAGCTTTGGTTGGGCTCGCGCAGAGCCTCCACCAGTGAGCACGAGCCAGGGTTCTTTCTTCGAGCGACTCAATCCATTCAATGCGAATGGTTATGTACGCTTGCCGACAAATTCAGGCGATCTGCCTGCGCAGCTGCCAGCACAAAGTCGTGGCGAGGAAGAGGCTCTTTTCAATCTCAGTCGATGGGACCGCATGATTGTCTTTGCAATGCTTGTGGTGGGTAGTGCTGCTTGCTTCTTCATTGCATTCTTTTTCCTACCAATCCTCGCCCTTCGACCACGAAAGTTCGTCACTCTGTGGACAGTAGGCAGTCTACTGTTCATTTCTTCCTTTGCAGCACTACAGGGACCACTGCCATATGCAAAACACCTTCTCTCTGGTCCGCGATTACCCTTCACGGCAGCATACTTTGGGTCAATGGGACTCACACTTTATTTCTCTCTTGGACTCAATAACACGATTCTGACTATACTGTCCGCTGCCGTACAAATGGTCGCACTCCTGTGGTACTTGTTGTCTTATTTCCCGTAAGCTCTGTCCGATCTTGCTCAAATCAGGTCTAGCTAACACTATAGGATGGGATCCAGTGGCATGAAATTCGCTGGCAATTTCCTCCTCGGTCGTGTCAAGTCGTACTTTTCGTAACGCATCACACGATCTTCAGATCGGTCAAGTGCTCAGAGTGCGGTATAAGCACCACAAGCTTTTGTACGACCATTTGCTATTGGTCATGCCAAAAGTCTCTGACTTGCATTGTGCACGATGTACTCGAAGCCTGACCTGATATTTAGTCCAGTCACAGCACTGACTTCGAAGATTCTCCAGCGATGCGACTTGATATCGTCTAGCTGGAGCAATTCTGCTATCTCCCTGGGCTGCATACATCCCTCGACGTCGGACTTGTTTGCAAGTATGAGAAGATCTGCACCAAGGAGCCGCTCCTCTGCAAGCAGACGCTTCAGCTCCGCACGACAATCAGGGAGTCGTGCGCGATCAGTAGAATCGACGACCCAGACGAGTCCATCAGTGGATTCAAAGTAGTTCCTCCAATAGCTTCTCAATGACTTTTGGCCACCCACATCCCATATGTCGAGCCTGAACCCCTCGAATGTGAATGTCTTTATATTGAAGCCGAGTGTTGGGCTGATAGTGCTGATGTCTTCATTTAATAGTGACTTTAGAATCGTTGTTTTACCAGCATTATCCAATCCGAGAATTAAAATGCGCAAAGAATTCTCGCGGAGCTTTTGTTTGCGAATGATCGTCAGAAGACCCATTAGGCAATTGACTAGAGACAAGTATCTGACTACAGATCACTCACGACGTCACTCTACGTGACGATTCTTGCGCAGTCTTGTTATATCACCGGCGGCTGCCCATGAATGAAAACCTCAATCTCGATACTTCCCATCCTCCATACACCACGTTCAGCGAATCAAGTCCTATCTATCTGCACAATCTGTATAATCAATTGCAGCTGCAGCTGGACTGTCCAAGTGCAGCTATAAAACATGTACCACAGCTGCACTGCTGTTCCTGCTGGCATCTTGCCAGCAGGATTGATCGTATTCATCGTACAGTCACGTGTTGCTACAGAAATCATGCCCAGACGGATGCCGTCTCATTCGTGCGTCTGAATTTGCTCGCGATCATCGAACATCGCTTTTTTGGAAAGTGGCCTACGAATTTCTACACCAAGAAAACCTTGCTCTTCGATCGTGCCAGGACTACTCTCACTCAACAGCTCTCTCGCATCTGGCAGGATTCTCTTTCTCACTTGAGCATACTTCTTCGACCGGACATTCGGTACACTTCAATTTCACCCCTGAAAACTTATTCGAGCCTAAGGAATTTCTCTCAGGTAGTCTCTTTTCAACTCAATTAATTGGCTACAGCGGAACGACAGCTAGTGCATCTCCCTGATTCCAACTCGACATGTCCACTATCGACGCAGCACCTGCTGTCGCGAGCTCTACAGAAATCAACGACTCTGCTGCCACTTCGATCAATGGCTCGACAGCGACGAACGAGACAGCCACGAATACTTCGATATCTTCCACAACCGATGATGCTCCTGTGTCTGCAGTGACGTCGATACCCAAAGCTATCAGCGCACCGCCAAAGATCAATCCCTGGAAAGCAAGAGCTGAGCAATCACTCGGCGCAAGAACACAAGAATCCAAGCAAGAGGTTGAATCGGGAATAGCTAGTGCTAGTCAATCGACCGCTCCGGACTCCCCTCGAAGCACTGACCTGCCGACCACAGACGGCAATGTACCAGTGAAGCGTGGGCATCGAGTGTCAAGGTCGAGTGTGATAGATGACTCGGCACTGTGGCCGTCCTTGGATAAGGCAGTAGGTGACAGTAGCGAGACGACACACAAGAAGACGAATGGAGCAGAATCGCAGGAGAATGGTGCTCCCAGTGCTCCAAAAGTCACTGGAAAAGAGAAATGGACCAAATATACACCGACGATAACTTACACTCCCTTGCCATCAAAGGCTGCTCGTGGGGCTGCTTCTGTTGGGAAGACTACGACGCGCATCGGTGCATCACAGCGTGCCGGTCGTGAGAAGACCAGTGGAGAAAAGGCAGAATACACGACAGATGGCAAGCTGAAGTCTTCTCGGTCCTCTGACACTTCGCGACCACGTACCTCCAAGACAAGATCCATGTCAGCATCGAACGGCAACGGTGACAGAGCACCCCGTCGAGAATCTCAGAGTGGTCGTGATTTGGAGACTATCCAAGCTGCTGTTCGTTCTCATTCTTCGAAAAGATCGGAACGGGGCAGCATCAGTGCACCAAATGCTAGTACCCCAGTCTCAGACTCATCCAAATCTCCACAAGTAGGAAATTTGGTCGGTACTTCTGCAGATAGCAGTGTACCTGCAAATGGGGCAGAGGGGCGTCTTCACAGAGCTTCATACGACTCGAGCTTCTCTCAACGTGGTCGAGGCGGTTATCGTGGTACCCGTGCGGGATATCAGAGCAATTACAGCAGCGCTCGTTATCAGAATCCGAACTATTCAGCACAATCACATCTGCAAGCCGGACGGGCATTCTCACGAGACCAATTGACATATGGCATGGATCAGTACCAAAATTTCGTCAATCCTGCCATCGCTCCAGTAATGATTGATCCGATCGTCGCGCGCCATATGATACTCAATCAATGCGAATACTACTTCTCGATTGAAAATTTATGCAAAGATTTGTTCCTCAGAAAACACATGGATCAAGATGGTTTCGTCAATCTACCGATACTCGCCAAGTTCAACAGGGTACGAGCTATCACATTAGACTATGCTCTCATTAGGGATGTCTGCATCATGTCCACCATCATCGAACTCAGGGCCTCTCCTGGTGCATACGACAAGATCAGACGTGCAGAGGGCTGGCAACAGTGGGTTCTGCCAGAAGATCAAAGAGACCCAAGCACAAAGGATGTCCCCCAAGCCGCCCCTGAAGTAACGACTGCTTCTATGGACTTGTCGCCAGGCGACATGTCTTCCAGCATAGGAGCACCTTCTTTTGTCCCTGGTCAAGCCGTCACGGACTCACAACAACAAGCCACTTCTGCTCTGAATGAGAACTTTGCTAACTTGGGAATGGGTCGAAAGTTGTCTCCCGATGTAAAGGAGTTTCAAAGTGCCAACGAAGCAAAATAAAGGAGGAATTCTGGAGGCGCGCCATGCTGCTGCCACGAAACAGTACAGACAAAGCAAAAACGATAAAAAGAGAGCGACACAAAAAGGGCAAGTGAGTCGAGCATAGTCGCAAGCAGCGAGCATTACGTTTGAAGCACGCTTCGCAAATAGTACTTGGCGTTCTGCTGCCTTTTTCTTCTTCTAACTTCATCATCGTCATCATCATCATTATTATCATCATGAAACATTTTTTATGCCCTGCCATTTATACCACGTCAAAAAGACATTTTACTCTTTGGGAGAAGGGGACAAGGCAAGTAAACAAACTATTCGATATGGGTTATGCACAATTGGTATGAAAGGTACGAAAAATTGAGAAACACACACTTTAAATATAGCGAGCTAGCAATTTCAAAACCGGTTTATTATTCTTCCGTTCCGCCCAAATACATGATTCCGAAATGATTGAACCATTAGGTCGAAACATTGGACTAAAACCTTGGGAGGGAAAAGACGATGCTGATTCAACGAATCGCTTTTGGTACGGAGATATAGATTGGACTTTATTATGTGGGAATTTTTATTACTTTTGAACTATGGGGATATCGTTTTACAAGGCATTCATTAAATCTCGCAATATCGGACGATTCTGGAGAATGACTTTCTTGCCGGCCGTGCTGACCTTGACCTCGCGCTGCTGCTGCTGCTGCTTGCCTGCAGTTTTCGTCGAGGACGACAATGAAGTCGCCTGCCGAGCAGTTCCAGTACGGTCAGGCTTTTCGTCATTGGTCAGGAGGACTATGGCTTGGCGATGACGGAGGAGTGCGTCGTGCGGTAAATCGTAGGCCCATCCGTTGCGGTGTACGAGGTGCAGAAAGGCATTGAGTAATTGATCGTTGGCGAGCGTGTCTTGCGACCCGATGATGATCATCTTGGCGCGGGCGCGGGTGAAAGCGACATTGATGCGTCGCCAGTCACGGAGTAATTCGCCAATCGTGCGGCTCGCGTTCGACCGCACGAGCGAGACGATGATGCAGTCCCGGTCGCGGCCCTGAAACTTGTCCGCCGTGTCCACCGTCACCAGGGGATGGCCCGAGGCCGCCAACGCGCCCTGAATCTGTCGCAATTGTGAGCGGTACGGCGAGATGACGCCAATGTCGAGGTCGCGCATGCCGCATCGCAGTAGACCGTCCACGAGCTGAGCCACGATGGCCGATTCGGCCTCGTTGATAATGTGGTCCGCGTTGCGCGACTCCCGCGCATTAGGGATAGCGTCCGTGTTGAGGTAGAGCACACTTCGAGCGGGATCAATGACATGCTCCAGCCAGCAGTTGCCACGGCACGACGAGGTTGTGCCGTCCGGAGATTTGTGTAGGGACTCGAGATGCTTCAGCTGAATATTGTCCAGCAACTTCGTCTCGAGCTCCTTCGTGCCACATGTAAGACGGTGGTTGTATATCAGCTCGTTTGAGATTGACATGATATCGGCATTCATTCGGTACTGATGCTGCAGTTCCACGACGGCGCTGGGATGTGCCTCGCACAGGATCTTGAATAGAGACACGTCGAGGCCCTGTTTCCGTGCCTCGGAGTCTTTCACCAATGGTGGCAGCTGATAGTGATCGCCCACGAGAACAAATTTGTCGGCGAATCTTAGGGGCCCGAGACAAACTGGTAGAGTAGCTTGCGAAGCCTCGTCAAAGATGCAGTAGTCGAATCGTCTTTGCTCGAAAATGGCATGATTTATACTCAAGCATGTCGTGGCTACCACGCTAGGCCGATTGTAATAATCATTGAGCTCTTCGAAAGTCTTGCAATCGTGTCGCTCTGTGTTGGCAAATTTGGCCACCTCAGGATGAATCTTGGAATGCCCACCGAGACGTAGAACACTAATATTGTAGGCAGCCAATTTCAAGAGGATGGTGTCGACGGCGGAATGCGTATAAGAAGTGAGAAGCACACTTTGGCCAGCAGAGACGAGCGAACGGATAATGCGAGCGATTGTAGTTGTCTTGCCGGTGCCCGGCATTCCCAGAATCAGAGCGTAGTCCTTGGCTGACATGATCTTATTCTTGGCCTTGAGTTGATCTACATTGAGAAACTCAGCGGTCTGCGTGGCAGTGGGTCGCGCGTTTTCTGCATCGCCGAATCGAGGAGGTACAAGGTCGACAATCAACTCACGTTGTCTACCAGTACTTGGAGATGCATTCTTGCTGCTGGGGTTGAGCAATAATGCGATCAGATTGTTGCGAACCATACCCATTCCATTCTTGAATTCATCACGATCGACCCGGTATCGAACTGTATTGGACATGCTTGCTGCTCTCTGTGTACCAACAAACAGCTGTTTGTTCGTCTCGTCAAAGTCTTTCAATCTTGTGCGCGAGGCTCTCAGAGGGCGATCGAGTTGCACGGTTATCTTGTCGGCATCAACGTGTAGGACAAAGCCACAGGAAATTGCATAGCGTCCTTCCTCGTCTGATATGACGACTGGCTCGCGGTCTGCAAGGGAGGACTGCGTAAGTGGAATCTTTGAGTCTGATCGGGACAGTTCATACGTCCACCGGTGAAGTTTAGTCGTCGTGGGATCATAACTCTCCGAGCCCTCAGTAATTTTGAGGTCGCCGTAGCACCGACTGACTGCCTCGCGCTCCTGAGAAGTCATGTGCCACAATTCGTTACGATACTGAAACATCTCGCCCTCTTCTCGCGTGATTAGAGACTCCCACTTGTTGTAGAATGCAAGGTCACGTTCACCCAAATGCGATGTCTTTGTCCTGAAAAGCTCTCCGAAATCAGCAGGCATATTCTGCTGTGTATCTTGAGCCTTTGCATAAGTGAAGCAAGCTTCGGATGCATAACAAGACTGACAAAGCCTTTTGTCGAGGATCATCGGTGGAATGGTCTTATTCTTCATGTGTCGAGCCAAATCGTTGCGCATGAGCACAAGACTTCGAATCTCGTTATGCAGGACTGCTACACGAGTTATCTGCCGTGTCTCGAGGTAATATAGGAATCCTGCAGAGACATCGATCTGGTATCGCTCGGACATCATCAAAGTGTACAGTAGGACTTGAGCACGATGAGTCGATTGTTGATATGATGTCTTTCCAGTTTTAAACTCCAACGGCGCCGTGACAATACTCTTTGCATCATCAATAGCCACCTGCATCTCCACTGTCGCATCAATGTTGCCCTTCATCCCGAACGTGGGTGACCAGAAGCGCTCCTCAATGTCCAAGGTTCTTCTGACACCGACCGACACTGCATGACTCCTGTCCCTGCCCCTCATAGGCTCGACCCGTGCAAGCTTGTCCTGCCCATGGAAGATCTCGGCCCATTGTTGCAACAACAAGACTTTGGAGTACAAATAGTCCTTGGCAGCATCGACAGACTCGTTCAGAAGAAATAGTTTTTCCATGTTATCACGAATCTGAATATCGATAGTTTGTCTAATGTAGAGATCCGAGAAATCAGCCGCCAACAGAGCTTCCTGCAATATCGCATGTATCATGGAGCCATACAATAACGGCTTCGAAAGCTGGGAAGTCGCTCGTACACGATCTTGCAGGACTGATTTGCGCATGCAAGTGCTCGAATCCGCCACAGAAGTGCAACTGACCAGGACATCTGGGTGCAGAATGACCAGCCCTTCGTTGTTTGTAGCAGTGAAGGTGCTTGTTGTTTGCCATTTGCCATGCAGCCGCAGTGTATCTCCCTCGAGAATTGTCAGATCAGCCCAAGCATCTGCGAGTCTAACATATTTGAGATTGCCTCGCTTGTCCTTGACCTTGAGCGAGAGTCTTTTCGAATTGGCTTTCCCGACCGCAAAGTTCTCCTCGGAGACCTCGACCACATGATACATGGTTTTGTCCTCTCCGACGACCAGCTACTACAACGTCAGTCACCTGTCGACCATAACTCCGGATTAACACACTTCCTCAAAGTCCGAGAACATGTCCTCGTCAAGACCCTCCAGCAACTCTTCCTGTGTCAAGGCTTTTGGTTTGCCAGCGCTCCTTGGTATATCGACAACGGCTGCCTGGAAGTCAAGCTGGCGAGCCGACGGAGCGGCGAATCTGCCCACTGTTATATCTCCTGGATCTTCCTCCTCAAAATCAATGCTGTAATTCGAACTTTGTCCTGGCGATTGTGCAGCACTCTTCGCAGTGGTGATTTCGGGCCTCTGATCGACAGCATTCGCGTGCGCTACATCATCTGACGGTTTGACCCGTGCGTCCAGAATCTTCGTTTGTGCAAGTGATTCGTCGAGTGAAGACTGTGGTAAAGCAGCTTTCCTCTCTCCAAGAGACGTCGCGCTTTGACTGCGGGAAGGCTCCGGTACATTAGGCAGAGATGGCGCCTGCAAATTGTGTATGTCGTTTTGCACTTCTGGCAGTTGTGCAAGAAATTCTTCGTCAAGATCATCGCTGCCAAACTCGTCTGACAGAATTGTGGACGCCTTCAAAGTGCGTGGCCCATTTCCTGAATCATTATTTCTCGATACAGCTTTGGTTGCTGACACTGGCGAAGCACGATTTTGCAATGCCTCCTGAACCCGTTCCAACATGGTTCGGACATGACCACCCGACTCATGGCTCGCCCCGGTGTTCTGAAGTTTTCGACGTTTCCGCTCTCGGCAGTCCGTGGACCAAGTTGGAAGCGAAGTGGACCTTCTGAGTGCTGCATCAGTCCGTGGAGTTTTATGCGCTGCAGGGCTGAGGTCAAGGTCGAGATACGGAAGTGGTTCGTTAGCGTCGTAGCGCGACCAAAGGTTACCCGTAGGATCTAGCCGCTTGACTGGAGTCTGCGACGAGTGTTGGCTGGCATGATAGATATCGAACATTTCATTTATGGTCAGCTTCTGTGCAGAGCCACCATGACGATCCACGGGCGGCGGGGGCGAGACCTTCCATTGGACTCGTTCCTCCAATTGACTGCTATTTGGTAGCCGCTCGTCGTTCGCTTGAGAGAGTGAGGATCGAGTTTTCTCTGTCAGGGGAGTCTCTGGAGCTTTGAAACCCTCGGATGTCCGCGTCTCCGCGAAACCAAATGCTTTGAGACGGGCTTTTGTAATTTCGCCAATATTCGCTCCTTTGGCGGTTTCCAGAAGACCAGAATCGAGGATATTTTCCTTATTGTGATGAAGATGATGATAAGTAGATCTACCGCGAGCTTTTGAATTCGTGTCTGTTGTATCGAAGAAAGATTTTGTAGGTTTCTTTTTGTACATGCAACGCTAGAAAATGCAGGGACGCCGAAAGCGACAAAAAGCGGGCGAAGAAGAATAAGAAACAGTATGGCCAGAATTGACTACATAGACAATTCGTCCAAGTCAAATGCCGGGTTTCAAAGTGCAACGCTCGTAAGCGCCAGGAAATGGACACTATGACATGCAAGGGAGCATAACGAGGCCACCCATGGCTTCCGAAGTGTGGCCAGACTTGATGAGCGGGAAGCGTCGCGCGGCGCGTCTGCAAGTGGCAGGACCCCGCGGCAGGTAATTAGGGTTGTCACAACAACCTTGGAAGGGCTGAAGTGAACATTTGCCGGGCGGGTCATTCATGTGAGGCTCCACACTTGCGCAGCGTAACAGTTCGCACAACGGCGGCCGTCAAAGCCCTTGAGGACTTGTCGCTGCTTTGGCTTCAATAGTCGCTGCAGCAGTTGAGTGTATCACGCTCCGGGCAGGTGGCTCATATGAGCAGCCAGATGTTCTCATGTGTCGTTAGTTGATTGAGTCTTCCTCGCTTCTTGTGCATCTGAACTCCACTGCAGCTGCTTAGCGAGGCTGAGCGACTCTCTGAACTTGGACAGCTTGCTCCTCAACAGCGTGGTCCGAGCTCATAGGTCTAAGTTCAGTCATGGTCCAAAAATAGGGAGTAAACACGTCTCTTCCTTGTTAGCTAAAGAGCACGGACTGTGACCGCGTCTACCTACGGTCTCAACAAAATCAAGTGATACTTGACAATCAGTTCACACATGGATCCTGATTATCGTGCCACATCGGAGCTGCTGGATACTAGAGCCGCGGCGTCCAGTGACGATCAAACAACCACAAGGCATGATGCGGCAGGACTAAAAGTACCACCTAGACGTGGTTTGCGTCGCATGAAGTCCGCAATGCGCGGCCGAGAGCTGCCATTACTGGAGCTCAGTGTTCACTTCTTTTCCTACAAAGCACTTCTTCTCTCATTAGCACTGATCTCCTACAAGGTGGGTGTCTACGACTCTTCATCTCAGCTGATAGATGATGGGCCAGTGCTAAACCACTGGGACTCGGTATACTTTACGCACATCGGCTCAAAAGGTTATGTGTTTGAACAGGAGTTTGCTTTCGGACCGCTGACACCCTATTCATGCAGGTGGATACCACCGATTTTGCTCGGCAACCTTTGTCACTTTCTCGCGGTCATCATGTTCTACCGTGTCTCGCTGCAGACGACAGGGTCAGAGCGGGTATCAAAAGTGGCCACTCTTCTACACATCATCAGCCCGGCAGGCATCTTTCTATGCACAGGATACACGGAAGCCATGTACGCCGCTTTGACCTTTTCAGCACTTTTCATCCTACATACCCATCCATACCTGTCAGCCGGACTCTTCGGACTCAGCGGACTCACCCGCACGACCGGCATCATTAGCGCACTCTACTTCCTCCCGAAACGCCCGGAACCGATGAGAATGCTAAAGACCGCGATATACGGCAGTATAGTGTGCCTGCCATGGTTGAGCACGCAGGCATATGCATACTACCTCTTCTGCCCCGACCGACCCTGGTGCACGAACTCGCCGCCATTCATCTACAGCTTCGTGCAGGATCACTACTGGAATGTCGGCTTCGGGAGGTACTTTACGCTCTCGAACGTGCCGCTCTTTGTGCTCTCGGCGCCCATGTACGTCCTGTGCTTCCTGAGCCTGGACTTTTCCCTGCTCAGCGTACAGCAGGGTCTGCTGACATTCATCACTTTCACCACGGCACACGCACAAATCATCACGCGGATGAGTTCCGCATTTCCGCGCGTCTACTGGTACCTCGCCCAAAAACTCCTACACGACGACGAGGACCGCCGCCACCGCATCTGGCATCTCGTCGTCGTCTTCTTCGTCCTCTACGGCATGATACAGGCCGTTCTTTTCGGAGCTTTTTTACCACCCGCATGAGGACGTATCTTAACGCTTCATGCCAACCTGATCAGTCACAGTAGGTAAATGGTAATACAAAGGATGAATTAATGACAAGAAATGTTTGAATACAATTGCAAGAATGTGCACAACTCTACGTGCACAGTGTCATGCAATAGCATTTTCGAACGGATCTATACTTCGTACAGAGGGTGAACGAATCTCGGTAGATAGGTTGCGGCTGGTGCAGTCAATTGTGATCAACTTGAATGCGCGATCGTCGCGTAATTTGCCTGTTTGTGCGGGAATGGCGCTCAGAACGACGGGTCTCGATTGGCCGAGAGCCAATAATCGGTCGACCTTCATTGGTCTAGAACTACCGCTTGGAACTCAAACAAAAGACCTGGAGGGAAATTGGAAGATGTTTCGTGGGAATGGATATTCCTGGTATATACGGCCGCCGTATGTAGGATGATGCCAAGACCTGACGATGACATCTCCTCGTGCACCCAAGCTGCGCTTGCTCACTCCCCTCAACTCCCTTGGTTGTTGCTCTGCCACAATCGCACCTGCCACTTTCCTGTTCTCTCTCCTTGACGCAGGTCCATCTACAAGACGAGATAGTTTTTGTGAATCCCTTCTTGTGTTACCATTCATTCTGCAACAAGTAAATCTTTACACTCCCGAATTCCATCGAACCATGTCTCAACCACAAGCGCAACCAACCATGATGATGATGGCCGCCCAACCACAGGCACAACAGAAAGTCGACATTGAGGGACAACAACAACAACAACCCATGGGATTCCTGGCTCGTCTCCGTGGTGGTGCGCACCCGGTCGCAGAATGTCTTGCCTGCTGCCTCTGTTGTTGCGCCGCTGAGGATATTGCGTAAGTCTTGCCGTTCTCCGTCGACCCTGACCAAGGGACTTTTTTAACGAACTCACTGCTGACCAAATCTTTCTAGGGCGTGTCTCTGTCTCGACACTATCTGCTGTTGTTGCTCAGAGGCTTGAGCTGTCTCACTGCCGATATGAACACTACATGAGACTTTTTTATGAAGTGGGGACGACGAATTCGTATTGCTGCATTCAGTTATCATTGACTTATCGATACCCTTTTCTTTCTCTACCCAAAACGTGAATTTCGTGCCCGAGTGCTTTACCAATATGTTTAGTCGTATCGCAGTAGTGCTTCGCCTTGCCGATTGAGGGCTATATCGAGTGAAAAGCTCGAGGCTCTTTCACCACTTCCGGCCGGCATGCTGCGTAACGCACTCTTTAAATGCCAAGAATTCCTTCTCGCAGATGCCCTTGTTAACATCTTTGACGTTAGATACGATGCACTGGCCATAAGCAGCACCCTAAGACAATTCGTTAGCATGGCAATGTGTCCATCGTTGCCAAATATCGTACCAGAGTGGAGCACTTTGCCATGGACGCCGCAAGGTTCGCCATTGGTTTCGTGGGTTTCTTCGCAATCGAGCTCATCCTTGACGATAAATGTACAAGCGTTCTGATTCGTATCGTAGACTACACTGCTACACAAAGACTTTTATGAGCAGCAGCGAGCAAGTGTACATATCATGTCATGACGCTATTGCTACCGTGGAACGTGCAAGTTTGGCACAAAGCCACAACAACCGAGGGGGAGCCCAACAGGCGCGCGACACTTTCTTTCTGGAGATGGCAGCGAGCACACTTTCAACCTTATTAGTGGTTCGGTCCATACACGACCATCAGCAGGCTCCAGTGCTTACGGGTTCGTCTGAGCTACTGTAAATTTGCGCGTTCAATCTCTCGTGCCATCGCATTCTCCAAAGGAACAGGATATTGTAGTTTGGCGGGAAGAGTCGACTGAGAACTAAGCCAGGTATAGACGACTCGAGCGCACTTCTTTCTGCATGTCTATGCCTAGCAATTTTGCTTGCAATTATCAACAGGCATTGAGGTAGCTGACACAGTCGTCAATTTCTGCGTGGTGGGCAACAACAAACGAACCACGACAATCTGCTACCAGCGTCTGAGATTATCTGACCTGTCCTGATATGCCGGCCGAAGTCAAACCAAAGGCTGTGGCTCGTGCAAAGAAGAGTATGGAGAAACCTGGCGCGGGCGACTCATTGTCCAAGGATGCACAGATGGTGTACGACCAATGCCTTGTAAGCATGGCACCAGTCTCGACTGAAACGATCCAGTCTTTCCTGCCTGATGGCAAGAATGACATTACTGCAGCTTTCAATACAATCAATCAGCTTTTGTCTCGCCGCTTGTTAGAAGCCCTGCAGCATAATGGCGAGCTGTTCTACAAGGCAATAACGCAGCATGAGGCAAAACGGATGGGTGGGATGGACGGCGACGAGTCCATGGTGTATCAGTACATCAAATCATCCGGAAACGAGGGCATCTGGTCACGACATATCAAGGCTCGTACGAACCTCCATGCGACCGTCATCACTCGAACACTCAAGTCTCTCGAAGGCAAGAGTCTGGTCAAGTGTGTGAGGAGTGTGCAGAATCCGACACGGAAGATTTACATGCTCTATGACTTGGTGCCCAGCATCGAAGTATCCGGTGGTCCCTGGTTCACGGACTCGGAGCTCGATGTCGAGTTTGTGGGAAAGCTGAGCAATGCGATTGAGCGCTTCATTATCTCCAAGTCGCGACCCAAGAACAAAGACTACGAACGACTGTATCCTCCGTCACACACCGGCTTCCCCACGGCACAGGGTATACATGAGTGGTTGCGCGGCACCGGACTGACGGACGTCGACCTCGGCATCTCAGACATCTATGCGCTTCTGGACGTGCTGATCTACGATGGCAAGGTGGAGAAGCGCAGGGACGGTATCACGTACAAGAGCGTCTCGCCACTGATTGACGACGACCGGCCGACCGCATTCACCGACATGCCGTGTGGCCAATGTCCTGTGTTTCACCTGTGTCAGGAAGGTGGCGTGGTGAGTCCCGAGGGGTGCGTCTACTGGGCAGACTGGCTCAGTCGGGCCTTGTAGTGCAAGGCGATGCCCATCAAATATATAATGATGCATCAAGGACATGAAAAAGGAATATCAAGCGTTATCATAGAAAAGGGCACAGCATAGCATAGCATAGCATAGCATGGCGAGAGCGCAAGCATCAAACATTTCAGGTACAATATGTCCATCAAAAGACAAGATGAGAATGAATATACTTGACGCAGACAAAGACGTGCTTGACTCATCATCAGCAGCTGCTTCACTGCGTGTCTCACGTACTGGGGCATTTGATCGTTTCTTGCGGGCGCAGCAATTTTTCGCCTCGTTTCCCTCGTGTTTGGCCTTACTTTCTGGTCTGGCCGCCGCTCCGAGGCTGGACAACTGCTTCGCCCTTGTGGCAGACGCTTCTCAGACTCTTGCTCTCATCCTCTCGCCTTGCGCACATTTTCACACAAGTCTTTCTACTCGCTCTCTGTCGCTTGCTTGACTACTTCAGTCAAGAGCACGTCGAATCCAAGGGAAAAAAGGACATCAGGCACAAGTAAAGCAAGTATGAGCGCTGCAAACTACTACGGTTCGGAATCGACACCTGCAGCGCCGGTGCAGGCACACCAGCAGGCGGCGGGTGAGCGAGGGTTCGCTCCCCAGGGCCAGTACCCGCAACAGGGAGGGTACCCGCCACAGGGGCAGTACCCACAGCAAGGATACCCACAGCAAGGGTACCCGCAGCAGGGATATCCCCAGCAAGGATACCCTCAGCAGGTAAGTTTCTTTTTTCGTCGCTGCGATTCAGCCGTTGCGCTTGTCCACTTGATGCTACTGAGAGCTTCGATCCTCTCGATGCGCTCAGTGCCTAGTCAGGACAGCGAATGGACGGCATTGCAACAGAGAATTCGGCGAGTGTGGCGAGCGGGTTTAGACTGACTGGTCCAGGGATACGGTCAACAGCCAATGTACGTTCAGCAGCAGCCAATGAGTATGTCTAATCCCTGGTCTTTGTTGCAAATGCTAACATAGTCAGAGCAGAGCGGTGGTGCAGCTGGTGCAGCTGGAGGTTGTTGTGCAGCGCTACTTTGTTGTTGCGCAGGTATGTTGTTCACGCCAAACAGGCCGACAAGACGAAGAACAAGAGTATACTGACTCGGCATAGCTGAGGAGTGCATCGAATGCTGCTTGATCTGCTAGACTATCAAAGAGAAGAACTAGAGGCCACTCGCCCTTTCTGGCTGATTCGAGTGCTTCATGGTATCCAGCAACCGAAGAGCGCCGTTGTCCTGTTCTTGTATGTGCGCCACGGACCGAAATTTGTACCATTCCTAGAAAATGATAATATGCTATTCTACAGTCTTGCTTCTACTTTGTTGCTACTCTAATACTACTTTGTTGGGCAAAAGTCCGTGATATCCTCCCAGTTGCGAAGAAATGGTGAATCGCCGAAAATAGCGCAACTGGAGCTGAAAGTGATTGAAATGATCGGCATCACTTTCAAGCCGTTTCTCCACTTCTCATCGTCATCATGATTTCCTTGACCTCTTCCACGCCATACATCGACTATACATTCACTTACAAGGTCGATCATCTTCAAACGATTGGTCCAGGCTAGACATGATTTACGACATTCTCATATTGGGCGCGGGCTGGACGTCGACCTTCTTGATTCCTCTACTAGGAGAATCCAAACTGAAATGGGCAGCGACGAGCCGGACGGGCCGGGACTCGACCATCAAATGGACCTTTGATCCCGACGACAAGGATAGTAATAAGAACTACAAGTTATTACCGGACGCGCATCACATTCTCATCACGTTTCCCGTACTGGGAGCCGAAGCTGCGCGTCGCCTGGTGGACGGATACGCCGCGACGCACGATACTACCTCTCGAGTGATCATTCTAGGGTCCACGGGGATATACCAATCGGTCCCGCAACACGACCTCTGGATCACGCGACACTCGCCTTATGATACCGAAGATGAACGCGCCCAGGCCGAAGACGCCATCATGCGTCCCCCTTCTGACCCATCATCCGCACCCCTGGACTCGAATAGTAGTGGCAAGGGAGACAGGAAGAGGGCGGAAGGAGGGGTAGTCTTGAACTTGAGCGGACTCTGGGGCGGCACACGACAACCGCGCACCTTCACCGACCGCATCTTCAAGAGCAAAAAAGACGTGCGGACGAAAGGATCGCTGCACATGGTTCATGGGCGCGACGTTGCGCGCGCCATTGTCGCCGTGATGGGGGACTGGCCGGGTCCTAGTCGGTGGATGATGACCGATGGATTCGTCTACGATTGGTGGTCCCTCCTTGCCGGATGGGGCACGCAGTCCTCGTCGTCCTCCCTGACTGGTACTTCCGCGCATCCGACTACTTCGTCGTCGTCGTCGTCGTGGTCGAGCATGACGGTAGAAAGGGATGATGACAAGGACGAGTATGGTGGCAGGAAGGACGCAAAGGGCGACGTGCTGGACTGGGTGCGGGAATGTATGCGCGAACAAGACGTCCGCGCACTCCCGCGCTCGATGGAGATGTTGGGGCGATGTTATGACTCGCGCGAGTTTTGGGAAACCTTCAAATTGACGCCCGTTCGCGCTAGAATATAATCGTCCCTCCATCATTGGCAGTATGTACATGTATATATATACAGATTACTCCTCGTCAGAGTCCTCGAGGATCGCTAGGGCGGCCGCCAATTTCCTATTCTTGCGATCGCCGTCCGTCACGGCGCTACTCATGCGCGCCAACGCACTTTCCACCCGAGCTGCCATGACGAGCCATTCCTGGTTCTCCTCATCTATTCCCGTCTTCTCTTGCCCTCCGTTACCGCCGCCATTGGTACCGTCACGATCGAGGTTGGTATTGGGAGGAAGAATGATCGAGTGCGTCGAGGTGCGATTCATGCTCTGCGGCGTATCGGGTGTCTCCTGTCGTCCCGCAGCCGAGACCGACGCCGACGCCGAGACCGGACTTTGTCCCGAATGTCGCAGCGAGGAAGGGGAAGAGTGGGGCGGCGTATGGTACCCTTCATGCATCCTGCCCGTCGACTTTTCCAAGCCTATGCCTGAGCTCTTCGTCGTCGTAGAGGCAGTATGGGGCGTGAGTATGGGCAAGCTGGATAGTGGCGGGAGGATGGATTGCGATGAATATGGTCGGGGACTGAATGGTGCATCGACGCAAATCGGACTCATCCACGGCGTATTCTGCACCGCACTACTCGACCTCGTCGTCGTTACCGTCTTTGCATTGATGGATGAGGTGGAGGAGGACGGTGGTTTAGGAAAGGCGTCAATCACTTCGCTGTCGTGCCGGTAATAAGGCGACAAGTCGACGAGGACCTGACTCGGACGTGTAGGGCGGCGTGGAGGAGTCGTCGTCGTCGTTTCAATGGCACTATCCAGTCCCCGAGCGAGATTCATCCTCGACCGCAACGCCGCGAGGTCATCCTTGAGTCGCTTCAATTCCACCGCCTTGCGCTCCCACTCGTCCCCGCCATTGCCATCACTTTCACTATTTCTGCGAGCACCTGGTGCTGTCGTGCCGAAAAATGTCCGTGAGCCAGCACTCGTAGTCGTGGTCGTGGTCGACAAGGACGATACCGGACTCGTGTGATGTTGTGCACGAGCCATAGCCATGCGCGCCTTCAACAATCCTTCATCCATACCGTCCAACTGTCGCTTTGCCCGCTCGATCGCCCGTTCCGCGGCCAGCGAGAGCGAGAAGGGCGTCATGAGGTCCGCACGAGACATGTCGTAATCCATCTCCCGATCATCCACCACCATCATCCTCAAAGCCCGTCAGGCCAAGTTCGTCACCTCCAAGGAATTGGATACGCAATGAGCCCAGGCGCTACGTAACGACAAGGACAGTCTATAAGGGCTGGAGCACACAAAGTGAAGAGACACAGAAGGAAGCAAGTGTCAAGGATATGACTTAGGGAACCTTGGAAGAGCAAGGAAGGCACGAGCAGAAGGAAAGCACAAAGCGGAGGAAACCTTGGTACAGTTTGCCTGCAGCGGGCCGATTATTGGTACAAGAGTGGCTGTATTTCCTGCAATCTGATTGGATGACTGACATGATCAGCAGCCAGATCCGGGCGCAACGATCTGCAGCCACTTGATGCACGTGCACGTACTCTCCTTCCGTTGATCATGATCAAAAATTTCCTGATCAATTCAGTCATTCAAGTGCTGGTTTTGTCCTTGTCTTCTCTGGCCCTCTTGGTATGGTGTTTGCCTGGTACATGTTCTCGTTTTGTGTTGACCGTTATTGTACAGTCTGCCCGGCGTGACGATCAAGATAGGCCTGCCATCCCGCTTGCTTGTACGCCATCGTCGTTGCGGCGACGTCCTTTGCGCCGTAGATGCCCCTGCCGACGATGATGATGTCTGCCGATTTGCGCTGGATGGCGTCCTGCGGCGTCGCGTACTGCTGTCCCATCGCGTCGCCCGTAGAGGCGAGCGAGACGCCGGGAGTGAGGACGAGGTACTCGTCCGTGATGGTGTCTGGCCGCGACTGCGAGATGAAGCCCACCACAAAGTCCCCGTGTGCACCTGCCATCTCGATCGTCCGTCGCGCGTACTCTCCCGTGCACAAGTTGCCCGCGCTCGACATCTCCGCCAGTAGTAGCGCGCCCCTCGGCGCGCCGACCTCTGATGTCGCGGACTTGAGGCCCGTCAGGATGCCTGGCCCAGGCACGGAGTGCACCGTCACCAAGTCTGCCCACTCCACGATCCGGTAGATGCCATTCTTGTACTGATTCGCCACCGTGCTGCCGATATCGGCAAACTTGCGGTCCTCAAAAATGAGGAAATCGTACTCCTCCTTCAGTGCCAACAGGGCCGTGATGAGCGACGGCTCGAAGTCCGTCAAAATGTCAATGTGTAGCTTCAGCACGCAAATGTGTGGGCCGATCCGCGGCACGAGGTCCAGCAGCGCCGAACTCGTCGTGACGTCCACCGCAACGCACAGGTTCGTCTGTTTTCGGATCATGGTCTCCAGCAGGCACTTTGTCAGGGGGTTCTGGCATGCCCTTGCCCGCTCTTCATATGTGCGTCCCGCCATGACTTCTTCTTCTACTTTGCCGCAACTGTGAGGACTGGTTGATTATGCCTTTCTAAAGGTCGCTCACAAGTCAAGATTGTCACGGCAGGCTATGGGCAGAGTCAGGCACAAGCTGATGCTAATGCTCATGCTTCGTCGATTACTGATCCGGACCAGCAAATGATCACAGGATTGCGCAGAGTTCGTAATTTGTCCAGCAGATCTGTATCGTGCTCGGCTATTCTTCAACTTGAAATAACCCACCTCATGGCGGTCAATACGAAACAAGGAGTTTTAAACATGCATGACTCGGTGCTTGAATCTGTCCACTCCATGCTATTCATTATGCTACATCTGCCAGTACAATATACAATATAATCTATAACCCTTTTATGCTGCCAAAAGCTCATCATCCACCGGCACGTTGTCGTGGAAATCTTTTCCTTCAATCGTCTCGGCGATGTATCCGGCGCGAATGACATAGTCACCAAAGTGCTCGCCATCCTTGCGCTTCACAGCATACTCCTTGATCATTGGACGAAGAATACTGAGGATGTCACCTTCCTGCTGAGAGGCGCGGTAGAGCTTGTTCAGCCTCTGTCCGTGGTAGCCTCCTCCAAGGTAAAGGTTGTACGTGCCAGCAGCCTTGCCGACTAGGGCAATTTCTGCAACCCATGGTCGAGCACAACCGTTAGGACATCCAGTCATTCTCATCACGATTGACTCCTTCTCGAGACCTGCCTCGATGATGGTCTCCTCGAGTTTCGACACCAATAATGGTAGGTATCTCTCAGACTCTGCCATGGCCAACCCACAGGTTGGGAAAGCGACACAGGCCGAGGAGGACAACCTCAGGGAGGTAAATTGAAGGTTGTCGAGCTTGTACTTGGCCAAGAGGTCCTTGACTTCGTCAAGCTGAGAGTCATCAATGTTCGATATGATCAGATGCTGATTGGGCGTCAATCGGAACTCAGCACCCTCGCCAAGCATCTTGGCAATGGCACGGAGACCGGTCTTCATCTGGAAGTCTGGTGTATCCTCCACACGACCGTTCTCGACAAAGATACCGAAATGGTTCTTGCCATTCTCACCCTTCTGCCAACCAAACTCATCAATGTTCTTCTCGAAGAAATATGGTTTGGCGTCAGGAAGAGCATAGCCGATGTACTTCTCCACAAATTCGCGGAAGAATGGCACACCGTAGTCATCCACAGTGTACTTTAGTCGTGCGTGCTTTCGCTCCTTACGATCACCGTGATCTCTCTGGCAAATCATAATGGCTTCAGCAACCTTGTTGACTTGCTCAGGTTTGCAGAATGCCATCACTGTTCCAAGTCTAGGGTAGGTCTTCTTGTTGTTGTGGGTTGTACCCATGCCTCCTCCGATCGAGACGTTGAAACCGGCAAGGTCGCCAGACTCATCTCGAATAGCGATGAAGCCGACGTCATTTGTGAAGACATCGACGTCATTTGTAGGTGGGACAGCGACAGCAATCTTGAACTTTCGTGGCAGGTACGTAGGTCCATACAATGGCTCGGTATCCTTGACGGCATCACCAGCTACCAAAGACTTGGATCCATCCTCATCAGTCAACCATATTTCGTGATAAGCTGTGGTGTTTGGAAGGAGATGGTCACTCACACCTTTGGCTGTGTTGTAGACCTTGGTGTGGAAGTCGGAGAGTGAAGGAATCGTCGAGCACATGACGTTTCGATTGACGTCTCCACAAGCGGCGATTGTTGTGATCATAGCCTTGTTGATCTCGGCAATGGTCTTCTTCAAGTTGTGTTTCAGGACTCCATGGAACTGGAAGGTCTGTCTTGTGGTAAGCTTGAAGGTATGGTTTCCATAGGCATCAGAGATGGTATCCATTTGCTCCCACTGGGACGGCGTGGCAACACCAGCGGCGAGTCGGGCTCGGATCATGAAGGAATATGCTGGCTCAAGACCATCAGCCTTTCGCTGCTCCCGGATATCTCGGTCGTCCTGCATGTAAGTGCCGTGGAACTTCGTAAGAAGTGCGTCATCAGCAGAAATGGCACCTGTGGACTTGTCGGCGAGACCGGCAACGATACCTCCTCGCAAGAAATTAGATTCGACCTTGACATCTTCTGGTGTTCGAGCCTTGGGCTCATCGACAACGACGTCCATGTGATCGACACCGAGAGCTTTCCAAAGTTCTGGCTCCCATGCTTGGTAACCAGTTTCGTATCCATCAGGATCCTGGTCATCGCCCATCCCGAGCGTGATATCGACCATGGCCTCGGCACCAAGAGTGATCAATCGAGCATGCAAATCCTTACCGGGTTTGTTGTAGTAATGCTTGTCAGCCGCGCGTGGCCAGTAGTGCGAGTCACCCATGGCGAACACGGCGAATTTAGAGCTCTTCAAGTCAAGCTCCATGGAGTTCTTGACCGTGTCCCAGAATGAGCGGCCGTTCTGTGGAAATTCTCCCTGACCAGCAGTTGCAGTGATGAGGACAACGTTGGGTTCTTTTGCAAGGTCCTCAGTCGGATAATCGTCCATTGACAAAACCTTTGCCTTGAGGTTTCTTGCCTTTGCACGACGCTGCAGCCTCTTGGCGACATTCGCAGCGTTACCACCGTCAGAAGCGTAAAGGATAGTGAGAGGTGCTCCCGAAAGACCCTCTAGCATTGCGTCGAAGGCTTGCTTAGCCTTGCGCTTTTGCTGTTGCCTGACTTCAGTACCATAAGACTGCTCCAAGGACGCAGCGAATCGAGGATTCTTGGCAGCCAGCTGAGACAAATGGTTCTCGCGCTTGAGGAAGTCCTTCAATTCGACTCGCAATCGCTCAGAATCCATCTGAAACTTTGAGTCGCCCGCAGCATCTCCGACACTTGGAGTGTATCTGTAGAGTGGCCAGTAGCCAGATTCGACAGCGTTCTTGGTTTCCTGCAAAACGGTCACAGGAGTATCGTCTTCCTTCTCGTACGGAAGATAAGCGAGGACAATCGAAGGTCCATCAAATTTGTCAGCCTCCATCATGGCAGATAGTACTTGGGTGTATGATGAATATACAGCCACAGAAGCGACATATGCATTGCCAAAGTTCATCGCGTAAAGACCAATGTCCTTCTTACGCTGGCTCGACGTCTTTGCGTCTCTCTGAGAATAGGGCGTAGAATCAATAATGAGCATATTGGCATTGATGCCAGTGGCGAGCAAGTGGTGCACTCCACTGTTGCCCAAATCATATGCCCAAGCATCTGAGCCCACGATCCAATCTGAATCTTTGGTAAAGAGGCCCTTGGATGCCAATAACTCCTTGGCCTCTTCTGATGCATCCTTTTCGAGAGCAGCAATGGCTGCAGCGGCCGATTTTACAGATTCCTCCTTGTTGTCGGCGTAGACGGACCACTTGTCAAGTGCCTCTCGTGTCTCCTTAGCCAAGGACTCGTCCTTGAGTGTGGCAGATACCTGCTTGACAAAGATATCCCGATTTTCATTCCTGGCTAGAAGTGAGCCGAGAGCAAATTCAGGATTGTTGAGTATTGCGGCTGGCAGAGTAGAGCCTTGCTTTGCTTTGTTGGCGATATTGAGACGGGATGAAAAGAGCTGGTTCAGAATCTTGTCGTATGCCGATTCCAATGACGGAACACTGACAGCAGTGCTATTTGGAGAGACAAAGTCTTTGCCGATGAGCAGGTTTTGCAGGGGTGACTCTGCTTGCAGATTCTGGACGATACCTCGCAATGCTTGCGAAATAGTGTCAGCATTATTGTAGCCAAGGTGACCGGCGACCAACTTGGGGCTTGACAAGGTGCCGTTGTAGGATGCAAGAACATCCATGAACAGAGCGCCCCATTTCGTGGTTTTCGAATGGATTTGTTCCAGAACTGATAGTCGTTCGACGCTTGCTGGAATGGCTGCAAGCAGATCCTTGGTACCCCAAGGTCTGTATACACGAACAGTAACGAAACCGGTTGTAGCATTTTCGGAGGCCAATTGGGATCGGAAAAGTGCAGCATTCGAGCCGAGCAGAATGATGGCCGCCTTGGCGTTCGACGGGCCGGAGTAATCAAAGGCCGAATATGATCGACCAGTGCTGCTTTGCAATGACAAGAATGATTCTGAGACTAGTGAAAGGACGTCAGCAGAAGTCTTGGTCGGCACTGCAGCCTCAACCTCTTTTCCTTCTGCATCCTTGGAGACCGTGATGCGCTTCGCCGGTGCGTCATTGAGGTAGATGTTGTTAGCCTCTGCTTTCGCCGAGCGCGCAGTGGTGGCCAGATCAGACGTGATTGTCGATTCCAAAAAGGCACGACTCTCGATTGCAATCTCGCCATGCAATGATGACTCGTAAAATACGATTGAAGCCTTGCCAGACTCGAGAGAGACAGCTCGCGCAACCACGGCAAGGTCCTGAGCTTCCTGCACAGATACTGCCTGGTAGATGGTCAGGCCAGTCGAACGAATAGAAGTGATCTCAGCATAGTCGGAGTGTGAGGCATGTGAGAGATCGACGAAGATCGAGATGGGTCGGTTAGCTAATCGGTAGAGATGTGGCACTGCCTGCAAGAGTGTAGACGAAGAAGTGACCACAGACGCCAATTTGCCATTGCCTGATTGTTCGAGCACAGCGAGGAATGGATCCGCATTGACACGCAAGACTTTGACTTCTGGTTGCTCAGCACCATAGACGGTCGTTGCCTTTTGTGCACTCAATTCTTTCAGTACATTTGAGTATGCATTTGCCTCTTTGAATGAAGTCTGCACGGAGTATACAGTGTCAGACGTAAGGTAAGCAATTCTTGCCACTAAAAAAGGATGTCAGTGACCATCATTGAGCAGCGGAAGGGCATGACATACCTGCTTCCTCGGCAGATCGGACCATAGTCGAAGATGCCATAGTCGATGAAACTCTTTGAGAGATTCCTACTCCTCCTTGGTGGGCACCTATGTGAAAGTCGCCTCTTGTCTGTCTGAAGAGCAGCCTGGAGAAAGAAAGGACGCTGCTGACGAGAAAGGAAAGGGGGAAGAGGAGATATAAAAGAAGTGGTGCTGTGAAGAGGAACGAAAGGTGAAGTGAGCACAATATTTATGGGAGCGAATGGGAGTCGAGATGATGGGAAGGCAAGGGCGAAAGACCCGCTTCAGGCGGCAGAGGCAAACACAAATTTTGTGTGGCCACTGTGTGAGGGTGCAATCACGCAATGCTTCTCACCTCAGCTGCGCGCGCAATCAAGCTTGCTGACTAGATTGCACGTGCTCGCTCTATAATCTTTCTCTTTTTCCTTCTAGCGGGAAGCTCGGGTACAGCCGCCCTCTTACCCGAGGTTCCGCCGTCCTTTCATCGATTCCTCTTAAATCTGCCCTACAACAGTATACGTATACTGTCAAGCCCTGGAGTACACAACAACAATTGCATTTGACACAAGCTCGCACATGTCATGGCTCTCACATCTGCGTCCATCTACCAATCTGTATTTTTTCTCTATGCAAGGCAGCAGTCGCCGGTGACACGGTCGTACAGCGATTGGAATATGTACATTTGTCTCTCCGATGGAAACAATCATCAATGCGTTATTCGTCGTCATGTTTTGGTGCATCACAGCCACAGAGACGGTTTGTGTTCGGCCCTGCCTCGTGCTTGCGTTGATTCTGCTTCTGCGTTCATCCCGTCATTCCTCATAGTTCGAGTTCTTCTTCACAATGACGACTCCTTCAAGGACAGTCGTTCGTGGGATCCACTCCTCCGTGGCAAGCTCCGCACGCTGTTCAAAGTTGAGTAGGACGGGCGTGGTCTGTGTCACCCAACCCGTGATCTTCCGTGGCTTGCCAGGACCGAATGAGTCCACGGCCTGTCCCACACGGACCGAGACAGGTACAGGCTCACCATCTTCTCCAATGGTTATCAGCATTCTCGGGTGCAAGGCTGGTATGAGGTAGTACAACATCCAGTGGCTGTTGTCGAGTACGAACGATTTCGAATCCAGGAGAGCCACAATGACGGCCATGAGTCCAGCCAGCGCAGTCCGTGAAAAGATTGATCGATCTCCATGGAAAGGGTTGATTGACATCGTACCCTTTCCAGCATGAAGCAACCCTTGTGCTATGCGAACCATGAAGAGACAATTCTGCTCTCGCGAGTAATAACTGGCCAGACCTCGGAGTAATTGCGCCAGCCGCGCATTGTTCGTTCCTGCGCCGACCATGCCCATGGCAAAAATTGCGTTGATGGCAACATCTAGATCACTATCGTGGGAGTAGCGCGAAAGTGTCTCGAACACTTTCATTTGTGGATTTGATGCGCTCAGCAAACCGAGTGCCAACGGGACAGATTTCCTGATAATTGGATCACTGTAGTGCATCAAATGACCAAATTGGCGCAAAGCCATCTCGGTACCCACGTCTTCGCCCATGGCAATCATTGCGATACCAATTGTGGCAAATGCCTGGAACATATCGTCGGGTACACTGCCTTCTTCAACAGTCAAATGATCTGCTGTCAGGTGTAGCATATGCTGAACTTTAAGCACATTTCCTGTACCTGCATATGCCAGAATGTCCACCAAGACTTCAGCATGCTTCGCGATCGGATTATCGATCGCTTTCAGAGTTTCCAATGCAGCATCAGCCTCTTCTTGTTTGCCGACAAACAGAAACGCTAGTCCAAGAACCATGAATCTCGTCCACTTATCGTTAAGTTGTGATTCGTCCCTTTCCATAAGAGTCTGTAGAATAGTGCTTGTGATTTCGCCGTTACAGGACCCGGCAAAGATGAATCCCAGACTTAAGGCTGCGATCGCACTCGTTTCCATACCAATGTCAGAGTCACCGACGATTTCAGATAAGGTCTCTTGTAAGTCTTCGCGCTGGGAGCCAGCATACGCGAAGCCAAGCCCAATGATAGCGTTCGTCCTCAATTTCTGACTACTGCTTGAAAGATATTCAGATAGTAGTGCGATAGCTGGATCGGCATCGTGATGTACGCCATTATTAAGGATACCCACACCAAGCAGGGCTCCAGCCTTGATGTGTTCTTCCTCAGAGTATAGATACTTGTCGATTTGGGAGAGTCCATTGTCCACATCCCACAGATTCAAGAGTCCGATCGACGCGGTCGCGGATGTTTGCCCTTCAGCCTTATTCTTGTATATCCAACTTGACTTCTCTTCCTCAGTCATAATGAGCTTATCAGCCCCGTAACCCGCATTCACAAAAGCATTCACGAAAGTCGACGCCAAATTCTGCTTTGCTGAGTCTACTGCTGGGGCACCGAAAACTGACTTGGTAGGTTCGAGGTGAGATTTGTATATATCTTCAGGTACGCGAGGATCGGTCAAGCTTAAATCGGTTATGGCAGCCTTGAAGTACTCACTCAATCGAGCATTCCGAAGGGCTTCATCGATTGGTGCTTTTTCCGGGTCGTCTTCTGACATCCAGATAGATTGGCGAGCAAGAAGGAATCCAAGCTGCTTTTTTGTGTGTGCGTCTTCTTCCTCATCGATGGTCTCCTGAATCAAGACATGGTCGTCTAGTCGAATCGCCAGCAACATTGCAGAAGCCGACTGATGATGCTTTCTATAGATCAGGTGCGCAGTTCTGAGGAACGCTAAATCGTCCGGAGGTGGTAGCAAACTGACACACGACACGATATACAGACATACTTTGCTGTAAGTTTCTTGATCTACCATGTTAACCAATTCTTCAATGGCTTCCATTTCAAGTAATAGGTCGACAGCATCTGCTTCAGCATTGTGACTGAGAAAGAATGGTACTATGGTACGTGCCAGTGTCATGAGGTCTTCGACGGATTCGTCCTTTTCGATTCTGTCAGCTCGTTCTTCGCCAATTTCCGTTGCCAAGTGCCGAATGTACTCGTGTCCCCATGAAGCGGGATCGTCTCGCGCGGACCGGAGTCGATATCGCAGAGAGTCTCGTTTGTCATCAGCATATGTCATAGCCAGGACAGATAGTATATCGCCCATGCTGTCCTTGACCGTTGAAGCAGGCCACGAATCATATACTGTTTGCAAATCATGGTAGTGAGATCTTAGAAATTTAAGCCTGAATATGTTAGTGGTTCGAAGTCCTGAAGATTATATGGTTCTCACGGCTTCGGTACTGCAGTCATCGAGGAAGTCGAGGTCCTTATGAATGTCCCCAATTGATCTATCACAGACTGATAGAGTTCTTCTTGTGGATCCTTTAGGCGCTGTACCAACATCTCAAGATCAGTCTTCAATTGTTGATCCTCCTCGCTCAGTTCTGCCTCATCCTTGCCTTTACCCTTAACCTTGTTGTTCGCTTCGGACTTTTTGCCATTGCTATCTTTCGATGGCTCCAGCTTCTCTGCCGACACAGCCATAGTCCACAGCCGATGCTAGACGTCTCCGACGGGTGAGAAATCGTTCGATGTCTCGGATTAGACGGGACAAGGCTTTTGAAGCTTGAGAAGGAAGAGGCGGCAATTACGAAGAGCTGACTTGTAACTTGTGCTGAAGGTGCAACCGAGCGTCGCGTCGCATCCCTCCCGTATCCCCAATTTTAACCCTGAGCTCCGAAATATGAATATTGGCGGTTCTCCATAATTACAATGTGGCCACGGTTATGGGTCTACTAAAATCATCGTACTGTCATGTATATACGCGCGCCTTGATGTACTCTTTAGCTCGCCCCCCTGGACACGGGTGGGCGCTTCAGGAGTCATTCGTGACTTAAAGACTCTCGTGTAGCTCGCTTGCGTGCTAGCAAAGGTCTATGGATGATCTAGAAGAGCTTGAAAAGCTCAGTCTAATATCGAAAGTCACACAAGAACTGGCGAATCATGTCGGAATCCATGAGAAGGTCCTTGCGGAATACATCATCAATCAGCATGAAGAGTCTACAGACTTTGCAGATTTCAAAGCTCGCATCGGAGGTGACTTTCCTGATGCCTTTGTCGAGACAATTGATAGATTCATCTTGACCATGCATCCTAAACATCTCAAGAGAAGGCAAAGCTCGAGTACTGCTACGAAAGAGCTTGCCAGCACAGAGACAGACACCAGAACTCGAATTTTCAAGGGTCTTTGTCTACCAGACAAAATAGTGGAGTACGATGAGGATACACCAATCATAGATGAGGACTTAGGGCAAGCTCTGGCTCAACTCGAAGCATTAGCCGACAATGGCGTAGTGTCTAGACGAAAGAGACGCCGGAGCAGTACGATTAGTCGAGATTCAGAGGAAGAAATGCATCGCACGGGCCGGAGCACTACGAAACCTGTTCAGAATTCTTCTTCACCAAAAACGTCCCCGCGATCTTTACATCACGAGGACAATGCACGATCACGAAGCCGACGACATGCCTCACCCGAATCGGACAAGACCAGAGCCAGACACTCCAGTGGCGCTCAAGCTCCGCCAGACACAAGTCCCGCCTTGTTCCGCGTCTATACCGGACGCATCTCGAACATCAAAGACTTCGGAGCCTTTGTGTCACTTGATAACATGAATCGCGATGGCCTAGTCCATGTTTCTAACATACAAAGCAACGGAAGAGTCAACCATCCAGCTGATTTGTTGGGACGGGGTCAGGCGGTGTACGTCAAAGTCATCAAACTAGATGGATCGCGAATCAGTCTATCTATGAAAGATGTCGATCAGAGCAGTGGCCAGGATCTCAATCCCAATCAACAGCTGACTGCGGAACTTGCCTTGGGTAAATCGAATGGTTCGAGAAAACCAGTCCCCGTTATCGAGGATGATGAGCACAGCAACGGCAAATATCGCATGAGCGCTCACAAGCGCCTCACATCACCGGAACGATGGGAAATCAAACAGTTGATAGCATCCGGAGTGGTTCCAGCCTCGCAGTATCCTGACATTGACGACGAGTACAATATGCATATCAATGGAGAAGTCGAGTCGGATGCTGATGAGGAGTTTGATGTAGAAATTCGAGAAGAAGAGCCTCCGTTCTTGCAAGGACAGACTCGACAATCCCTGGAATTGTCCCCTATCAGAGTCATCAAAGCGCCCGATGGTTCTATGAATCGTGCTGCTATGTCTGGTGGACAGTTAGCTAAAGACAGACGGGAACAGAAAGAGCAGTCGTTGAGAGAGCAAGCACAGGGCAAGGCGCATCTAGATGCTGATGGTCAAAGTGCTAATGCTGAGTCACAATCTTCGAGCTTCCCTACTCGTCTCATCAAAGACCATCAAGCGGTTATCTCTGCACCACAATTGAACACGAACAAGAATGAATGGAGGGAGGCCACAAATCCAAAAAATGCACCTGTAGGTCGAAGCACTACCATGTCTATACAGCAACAACGGGAGTCTTTGCCTGTCTATGCACTCCGAGCACCATTTATCAGAGCAATTACTGAGAATCAGTTGTTGATTGTCGTGGGTGAAACAGGCTCAGGCAAGACAACCCAGTTGACACAATATCTCGCAGAGGAGGGCTTTACTCACAACGGTAAAATAGCTTGCACTCAGCCACGCCGTGTTGCAGCAATGTCAGTGGCAAAACGAGTATCTGAAGAAGTCGGCTGTCGGCTGGGCCAGGAGGTCGGCTACACTATTCGATTCGAGGATTGCACGTCACCAGCCACTAAAATCAAATATTGTACAGACGGCATGTTACAGAGAGAATGTCTTCTTGACCCTGATCTCAAGCAGTACTCTGTCATAATTTTGGACGAAGCTCATGAACGTACCATCGCAACGGATGTTCTCTTTGGTCTACTCAAGAAGAGTTTGAAAAGACGACCCGATTTAAAATTGCTCGTTACATCGGCAACCCTTGATTCCGAAAAGTTCTCACACTATTTCTTCGACTGTCCCATTTTTACAATACCCGGCAGAACATTCCCGGTCGAGGTACTCCATACGAAGGAACCCGAGAGCGATTACTTAGAGGCAGCTTTAATGGCAGTCATGCAGATTCACCTGTCTGAACCTCCAGGAGATATCCTGTTGTTTCTGACAGGTCAAGAGGAAATCGACACTTCTTGCGAAGTCCTGTACGAGAGAATGAAGACTCTAGGTCCTTCAGTGCCTGAACTGCTAATTTTGCCGATATATTCCTCCCTGCCCAGCGAGACGCAAGCAAGAGTATTCGAGCCTGCACCTCCAGGTAGTCGTAAGGTGGTCATCGCGACGAATATTGCTGAAACAAGTATTACCATAGATGGTATTTACTATGTCATCGATCCTGGATTTGTGAAACAAAATGCTTACGATCCAAAGTTGGGCATGGACTCACTTATAGTCACACCTATCTCACAAGCACAAGCCCGTCAACGGTCTGGTAGAGCTGGACGGACTGGACCGGGAAAGTGTTACCGATTATACACGGAAGCTGCATACAGGAATGAAATGCTTCCAAATAGTGTGCCAGAGATACAAAGGCAAAATCTGTCACTAACAATTTTGATGCTTAAGGCTATGGGTATCAATGATCTGATCAGATTTGATTTCATGGATCCGCCGCCCACACAAACACTCCTGACAGCTTTGGAGCAGCTGTACACTCTCGGTGCTCTCGACAACGAAGGATTGCTCACCAGAATGGGACGAAAGATGGCAGATTTCCCAATGGAACCATATCTGGCCAAGGTCCTCCTTGCTTCAGTCGATATGGGATGCTCGGAAGAAATTCTCACCATTATTGCTATGCTATCGACCGGCGGTTCTGTCTTTTATCGTCCCAAGGACAAACAAAAGGCGGCCGACGATAAGAAGAAGAAATTCAACCAACCTGAGGGTGATCATTTGACTTTGCTAACGGTATATAATGCCTGGAAATCAGCAGGCTACTCGAAATCATGGTGCCAGGAGAATTACATCAATGGGAGAGGAATGAAGCGGGCTCAAGATATCAGGAATCAATTGGAGGGTATCATGGACCGCTACAAACATCAGATAGTGTCATCCGGTCGTAATTACAACAAGGTCCGAAGAGCCCTGATCTCCGGCTTCTTCACTCATGCAGCTAAGAAGGATCCTCAAGAGGGCTACAAGACCGTGGTTGAGGGGACACCTGTCTACATCCATCCTTCTTCCGCACTCTTTGGGAAACCCACTGAGTGGGTTATCTATCACGAATTGATTGCGACCACGAAAGAATACATGCATTGTATCACGGCAATCGAGCCGAAGTGGCTGCCGGAGCTAGCACCAGCCTTCTTCAAGACGGCGGATGCCAATAAAGTGAGCAAAGCCAAGGCAAGAGATAAAATTGTGCCATTGCACGACAGGTTCGCGGAGAAGGATGATTGGCGCATATCAAAACAGCGAAAAATGGATCGTGGCGGACAAGGCAATACCTTTTGATCAGGCCAACGCTTTTGGGATTCGTGTATATAATTCTACTATAGACATATTGCATATCATATCACAGCATAGCATAGCATTAGCGACGCATCTCCGCTGAGAATGATGTTCATAGGGTCACACCAAGCTTGCACGAGTTGATCATCATCTGAAGTGGTTTGTATTGCTCATAAATATTCATCGCGTGCCACTGCCTCTGCTGATTTAAATTCACAAATGTGTAACAATTCATACGACCCAGCAACAGCGATCCCGTCTCGTGACCACGCAGAGATGACTTGCTTCTCGCGACAAGCTGCCGAACTGTATGTCGATGATTTCCACAAATTCTATCCCCACCACTGGTAATGCTCCGGCCAAGGTAGTCGTCTTGTCTCACGATACCACACAACACCCGCTCTTCTTGTCTTGTTTCGCGCCAATGGGCTCAGCGATACTTTCGGGCTTGATACTGACGTGCATGACGACCCGATCACTTTCGCCCGCTAAATCATGGAGTGCCTGCGTGTCCATCAACATCTTGCCCGCGTGAATCAATCGGATCTGTGAGGGACTGCTCGGTGGTGTATCGCCAAAGTCGTGCGGCCAAGACTGTATCAGCGAAAACTTGGTGGTGAGTATGGATTGATTGGCGTCACATGTCAGCACCGTGCGTTGACCAGTCTGAAGCAGGAGCGTCAAGTCTATCTTTCGTGCATTATTTTGTGGGGTGTCCTGCTGCTGTGCCGGTCCTTCAGATTCGTTTATTGTCATACAGTGTACAAGAGCGCTTTGCCCCTGTTACGATAACGATTCAGTCCTTGTATGCGAAATGGTGCCTGAGCTTCTGATGCTTATCGCCGCTGCGTAGCCAAGATTGGGAACGCAGCTGGTATCAGCTCTTCAGCTGCAGCAGGCAAAGTGTCCCACCGTGCACGTCAACGATTTACCGACTGGCGAGCGGTGGCGGCATCAGCGGCGGGCAGAGGCATCCAATGAAATCATCGTTCAATAGAGGGTCTGATATCGTACTTGATCGGTTTTTACTAGTCTCGATAAAGCTTGAATACGAAGCTACACGAATGCTTCCCTATAATTTACCACTACCGTACTAAAAGTCGTGTCACAGTGCACAAAAGACCTCTAAACTTGTTCAAAGCAGACTTTACAGGGACTCGGCCACGAAATGGCATATCTGAAAGTTACGCTCATGCGATCAGGTAATTCTACACAATGTGACTCGTATCCGCAGAGGACTAATCATAATAGCGATTGGTCTTCCGAAAAAGACAAATTTAGTCCTTGCTTCACTCGGTCTTCGCAAACGAATGCAATCAGTCTTCCATACGGTCTCTCCGCAGACGGCAGGAATGGTGCTCAAGGTCAAGGAACTCGTGCGTGTCGAAGAGGTTGCGGAACGAAAGACCATACAGCAGCTTCGACAGGAACGTCGACCGAGTCCGGGATTTACCGTGGAGGGAAACCTTCTCAAGCCCTGAAGCTATTTGACCTACCTTAACTCTGCAGTCGCATTTCGAATGCACTATTTTCTGCTCCCTACTTGTCCATGAGGCCCACTTCGACTCAATCGGCCTTAGTGACATCGACCCATCGACAATCGGCAGTTCTCTGCACAGGACCCATTCTTCAAACGACGAAAGGCCGGTCGTGCTCTCTCCGAAACTATCGGGTCATTGGTGCATTACAATGCAGATCAAAAAGTGCGATTTGTAGAACTACGCGGCTCGAGAAATGGTGTCACACTGCAATACACGATGCAAGAAGCGTAGATCAGCACAACATGCAAACAGATTACAGCACAATCATGTGTATTTACAAGGTGGCACCTAGCCTCCAAGTCTTTCCATCAGGAAACCACCAAGGCGACCAGACTTCGGCTATGTACATAGATGCTAGGACAAGTGTACATGAATGGTTACAATTGAATAACAGCAGATCTCATGCTTCGTCGTTCATCAGTCATGCAATCCCTGCAAAACGATATGAAGGGGAATTTTGTGGAGAAAGCGTGCCCCAGTGGTTGCGACTCTGGGATTCTACCGTGTATGCCGATCGGGCAATGTCTAACTGGGATCAGCGTCTTGCAGATTGGCCTTGAAATGGCAATATAAAGACGACCATGAACATCAAAGTTTGTGACACAAAATAGTGATGAATTCGGAATATACGCGGAGAATCTAGACTCGACTTAGAGCGTCTCCTGACTGAGGGCATCAAGACAAGACTACGAAAGCCTGGCTTCCTCTCATACTCAACGTCTGTGACTGTTCTATAAAACTTCGCGTAAGACAATCCGCGTTTGAAATACAATATGCTCAGTGCAAGGTGGACTATCTTTATGGTTTGGAGCGCATTATGCTTCCACATATATGTGGTAAATTCACAACCTACCCTCGGGGAACACTCATTACAGCTCTCCGAGCATGTTCCGGACAGAAATCACGATATAGTCCCGGAGATCGAATTTAGTACACGATATTCGCCAATTGACCTAGAATATGCGCCTGACGTTTCCACAGAAAGATCGCAAATTAACGTGGACGGTGCAGGGGAATCTCAGTTTACGTCCCTCGCGAGCCTTCGATATGGAGTGAACGCCGCGAAGCGAGTACAGCTCGGCTCACCTAATGATGCCAAACTCTATTTACGCCCTCTATTGCAGGCCCGACAGCCAGGTCGCTTGCGCGACCCAATATTCCTCCACGACTTGGATTTTGTATATCATTTCCAATGCGAGCATTCACGAATTTTACAGCTACAGTTCGGACTACGTGCCGCTTATTATGGTTATACTGGTTCAAGTTCCGACATTGGTCTACACAACCGAGTCAACATAGATAGCACAACTCCCATCAGGCTTGGTTCATATGCAAGGAGGTACCGGTTCCCGGTCGACTTTTACTCAACATTCGAATCGCACTTTTGCCACGCCTGGGGTACCGCTATATGTTCATATAAGGTCTCTGGCTCCATAGAGGGGATCTTGAATGCAGAGAACCTGTCGTTCGTCATTGTCACCGATCATGATAACGAAGAGACGCGTCCGAAGGTGTTTGAAAATTGCGTCAAGATCTACACGCGTGGTGTTTGTCCGGCGCTTACAGTACATCAGCGAGAGTGCGCCATACATGCAATCACTTTCGGAACGGATGAGAGTTGAGAGCAACGGAATGTCAAGCAGCACGAGTGGGTTGACGAAAGGTTTTTCGGTGTACGTGTGAAGCTGTCGAGATTCTCATGCAGCAACACAACTTCAATGTCAGCTATGTTGGTATTCACGAGCAGAAGTACCGCAGTAGGCATCACAGAGCTATGGAATATGCAGTTGAATATAAGAGGTTTGAGCTGTGATACCCCTTTGTTCAATTTATATATCGTCGTCACCATGGTCATTTGTGAGTCTCTAGATATATCCGGGATCTAATGTATTGCAGAGCGGGACTGCTACGAACTCGAATCGGACAGAATGCCTATTGCGCTGTCAAGCTCGCAGTAGTTCATCGTTTTGAGAACTCTCACTTCATAGAAGATCGACAACCGATGCACATGAATGAACATACAATTATCCAAATTCGCACTTTCCAAATAGAGCTGTCGAACACAAATTGTGTATCCGCAGAAACTGATATGGTTGAACGGCGACAATGCACTTAGCAGCTGTTCAGCATGAACCGGACAAGAGATTGTCTTCTTCTTCATCTTCCTGCTCTTCGGTCATTCACAACAAGCCTACAAAGCCGCGATAGAAGGTCGGAATTGAACGGACCATCGAGCATTTGCAGATGGGGTGGCATGCATTGATGGTCTGGTGCCATTTAGGGAGCAACTTACCTGTGGTAATAACACACGCCGTCGTCATACGACCGTCATCACAACTCTCCGAGCACATTTGGCATCGCTCTGCAGATGACACTGTTCAGTCCAGTAAGAATCGCGCGCAATCTATGCTTGACGATAACAAGCCGCACTCTAGCTTACAGGTTCGGCAGCCAGGCCGCAACCAGAGGCCCAGACACTTTGCAGACTTGAATTTTGTTTACCATTTCCGTTGCCAGCATTCAGGAGCACAACAAGCACCATTCGGTTTGCGTGCTGCGTACTATGGGCGGACCAGTATCACCTACAATGTAGCTCTCCAGGACCGCGGCAATATAGGTCAAACGGCCACAATCACGTTCAACAGACGTGAACACCTCAATGCCTTCCCAGTGGACTGCTATTCATCCTTTGAATCTCATTTCTGTTACCCGTTTGGCGTCTTACTGTGTGAATATTCATTCACGGGTCACATTGAAGGACTTCTATACGAAAGATGGGTGACCTTTCTCATTATAACGAATACCGCAAGCGCAAGGCGTCCAAGAGTGACGGAGAGTTGTGTTAGAATTCATGATCGCGGAGTTTGCCCAGCGGTTGCTGTCGATCAAGAAGATTGTATCGTAGACGCCGTGACTTCGCAAGTGCCGCCGCCGCAGGGTTGAAGCACGCCTTTCGAAGTACTTTCTGATAAAAATGCCAAGCACGAAGCACGAGCCGGCGCCGCGGCAGAGAATGCATATTGACGGTTATTGGCTTTTCTGAATCGCAATCTGGTGACTTTATCAACTAGGTAACGATGAAAGTGTCCGGCTTTCGGAGGGATACATCTGTGATATCAGCAACGGATCACCTTCACAGACGATTGTTATCGTCAAACATCGAAGCAATACAATCGATTAACACGGAATTTCGTATACGGACAAAATATCACTCGATTTTACAGATGTCGTACGGTATAATGAGCATCTATTGACTCCACCCCAGCTATGTGTTCGAAATTGCATATTACTATTTGTCCCCGATCATTTTCCTAATTCGAATTATGATGACCGACGCAACCAATTTCACCAAACTCAAGTTGGAATGCATTCATAGACGCGCGACAATGTTTATCGAGATGCTCTATATACCTGCAAGTTAGTTATCTCTGGTGTTATGGAATTGTCTTTTCCACCCCAGCGAAACCACAAGAAGCTCGTATTTGAGCAGTCATAGCTGTGTATACAAAAGAGTGTCAGCAAGATGTTGAGGCACGTATTGCTAATCTGCTTGCAAGTAGGTTGCGTCCTACGTGTGGTCACCTCACACGCTATAGTCCAAGAGCAGCCAAGACGATTTTCCGAGCACAGTTGGCATGAGTCGATACAAGTCAATGCCCAACCAAAGCAGAGTTTCTCCATGGGTTTGTGGAATAACGAGCACTTCAGCTTACAGGCACGTCATCCAGGACGCAATCGAAGGCTGAGGTATTCTTTTGACTTACATTTCGTGTATCACTTTCGTTGTCAGCATTCGGGGGCGCAACAAGTTACTTTTGGACTGCGTGCTGCTTATTATGGAAGAAGAAGACTCGATCATGATCTAGAACTCGAGGATCGTGGCAATATAGGTCAAACGGCACGCGTCATCTTTGTCGAACGTGTTCCCCAGGACCCCTTCCCGGTAGACTGGTACTCAATGTTCGAGTCGCATTTCTGCTACCCTTTTGGCAATGTGATGTGCGAATATTCCTTCACCGGGCACGTAGAAGGAATCTTACTTGAACGGACGGTGGCCTTTTACCTTGTCACGAACCCTGATAGCGCCAGACGTCCAAGAGTCATAGAGAACTGCGTCAGGCTTCACGATCGGGGAGTCTGTCCTGCTGCTGCAGTCGAGCAAGAAGAATGCATACTGGACGCCATAATTACGCGGGATCCTCGAGAAAATTGAGGTACGCTTTTCCAGCTAGAATTTCAATCGGCCAGGGCTGATGCGCGAGCCACGGCTGCAGTAGATGATGCGTGAACTCGTTACCTACAACGCCGAATTCATGCAACACGCTTGAGTCGTGCTGCAACGACTCGTACCAATTTGATGCATGCTGTGATACCCTGTAATTATGCGCTGTGTCCACGGATTACTGGTACGGGCTCGGGCGTGCACAGTTTGCCTCACAATCACCACAGCACAAGCCATACACACTTCAGTATCTGGAGGTAGATGTCGTGTTTGGCATTTACAAGGACATTCACTAGTACTGGTACTGCTCACAAACATGAGGAGCGGATTTTAATGGCTAAAAAGAGTCGGGAAGCGTACGTCCCTATGACTCTTCCATGTTGGCACTAGCATGATTATCAATCTGTGGCACTTCATGATCGGCAATTATGTGAACCCCAAAGTTGTCCGGCCTCGAATTGGGATAGACTTGTGCATTCAGCAAGTGATTTTTGTCACGACCGATAGTAGTCAACTACATTAATGCTCAAAGGCGGTCTACGAAAGGTTTACATTGCAAGCGATCGGGATACATGAATCGATCCGTCACTGGATACACCCCTTGTAACAATTGCAGCGGTATCATTATATTGGTTGACTTGTGCATGCATGATTGAGATTGTATGTTTGTCCTACATCATTTTCCTTAATCGCACCTTGCCAAATGATGCTTCTTGAATAGGTTCGAAAATGCATTGACCAACTTGGTGAAAATTTGTGTATTAAGCTGATGTATGTAATGTCTTTACCCTCATATATCCGGGCGTCTCCCACCCTTCGGAGTCATTTCGAATATTCTGGAGTGGCGAACCTATCTTCCGAACATTCACAGCACCAAAGGGAGGCTGTCCTCGAGTTTGAATAGCTTCATTTGCAACAGAGTATCGGCGATTGCGAGATGTGGTGGCCTTCATTCATGCTCTGGTGGCAGACAATTTGCATCTTACGTATGGCCGACACCCACGCCATCGCTAAAGAAGATCATGAACAAATATCCGACCACAAGTGGCATGCATCTGCGGAGATCGATGCTCACCAGACACAGAAGCCCTCCTTCTTCGAGATTGAGAACAAACAGCACTTCAGCTTACAGACACGTCAACCGGGGCGTAGACGACCGACCAGGTGGTTTCGAGAGTTGAGTTTCGTGTATCATTTCCGTTGCCAGCATTCAGGAGCACAGCAGGCACCATTTGGACTCCGCGCTGCTTACTATGGACGAGTCAGGCCCACTTACGACCTACATCTTGAGGATCGTGGCAATGTTCATCAGACTGCTGTCATATTGTTCAATAGGAGAGATCCAGATTTTGCCTTTCCGGTGGACTTTTACTCGAGCTTTGAATCGCATTTCTGTTATCCTTTCGGCCTCTTGTTGTGCGAGTACAAGTTTACTGGTCACATAGAAGGAGTCTTATTCAATGGCAGGGTGACTTTCGTCGTCATCACGAATCTCGAAAGTGAGAGACGCCCAAGAGTGATGGAAAGTTGCGTTAGACTTCATGACCGTGGAGTCTGTCCTGCAATGGCGGTCAATCAAGAAGAATGCATCGTGGATGCAGTGACTTTCCGGGCGCAGGGGCCGGGTTAGAGTACAATTACTTCTCGAATTAGACTCCTAGAACTGTCATAGCTAATGCTCAGGCCACGGGTGAGGCAGATGATACAAGAAACCATCTGTTATGCTACAGGAATTAGGCAAAGGCTTACAGAGTACTTTGTAATTGACGGCGGCCATTGTATGCAATATGGGCAACCTTGCAATTGGAATGGTCCTACATTACGATCGCGAGCAGCGGGCAATTAATTGTAATTTACGCGGGCGTGAAGACTTTACCCCACAATACCGTAACCACAGCAGAAGCCACGCGCCATGGCAAAAGACGCAATAAAAAGTTCCGATGACGCTAAATGCCATACGCACTGCCAAGTCCGTAGTACAGGGAAGCGGACCTCGATCGTCGTCCAAGGTTGTCCCTTGTTTCTGAACGAAATGCTGGACGGTCGTGATGCCGATGGTGTCAGAACACAGAGCCAGCGGCTCTCGCGAGTGCGTTCTGTGCGAGATCTATGGGTTGATATGAATTACAACGGCGTAGAGACGGATCTCGATGGCCTTCCGGATCAGATACAAGGTTATGGTACCTTCAGCTCACAGATAGACCAGGAAAACGACCATCAGCTGTGGCAAGATGAGGTGGTCAACATTAGAGGTTGGACCGGACTACAACTGGAGATTGCGGCATCGGAAGTGCGTGGTGTGTGCATACTATTCAGACCATAGCTAGGCAATGTGCCCTAACACCATACTAGATCATCTCTCGAATGAACGAACATTCCTCTCTACTCTCAAGTTGAGCTTGTATCTCACCGTTGTGGGAGTTTCGAGCCTGCTCAACGTCCGCCTGCCTGGAAACGATAGTGCGACTACAGCTCCCGATAAACACACCGGCTTGACTCAGCAGCTCGTCCTGCCACTCACTTACGTGTTCTTCTTCCTGGCTCTGGCTAATCTCGGCACGGGAACACTCAGTTATTATCGTACACAAGCGCGATACCTTGCAAAAGTTGCATTTGTGCAGGAGCACTGGAGCGTCAGGGCGCTGGTCATTCTCACTGGACTGAGCATCATCTTGGCGTGTCTTGTGCTAGTCTCTGACGAAGCATGAGGGTCTACTGGTCACTTGCTGGTGACCAATTACCAAGCCCCGAAATAGATTGCCTAGGCCTGCGCATGCATGTTTGTCGTTGCACAACAGTCCCGATCAGCAAGTCACACAATCGGCAATCCTGTGCGATATGCTAGGTACCAGTCTGGTAGTCTACTCAAGCTCCTGCGCTTCCCGACGCATCAGAGCCTGGTAAGTGAATAGGTTTGCACCATTCTTGCTGTCTTTTTGATACAACATATTGTAGACATGAAGATGGATCGAACTCCATTTTTCTTCGGAGGTGCAAGATCGCCAATCTCGTGACTCTAATCGGCTTGAACGGAGTCATTGGATGACGCCAACAAAAAGACAGTACTCACAAACGACCCAGGAGAACCAGCTGGATTTCGAATGGCATCTAAGCAAGCACACTAGGCGTGCCAGCAGTCCTGTCTTCGATTTGTCACAGTATCTCGAATTTGATTCGAGCGACAATACATCTCCGTTTGTGAGATGACCAGGAATGTACTGCAGATCCGTTCTGATTCCTCCAGATTGGTTCCCCCACTCTTCGTCTCGAATCGGATCTGGTCAGAAGCCAACTAGAGTCTTGTGGCAACGAGTGGAAGCAGCGCCTTAGTGAGCATGCGGAATCCTTGTGTCGAAGCTTGACATTGCAGTTGTCTAACGTGCAGGAAACTTTGACACTATTGCAGACCGCAAATGAGCATAAAGACGTGGAGATGGCTGCTTTACGTTATAGAGTTACCCTCCTCGAGAAGTGCTCAGATCCACTGCCAACCTCTTGTGCTTGTGGGACAACACATTGCGATCCTGCAGCTCAAAATCACGAAAGACATGGTGACAGCACGACGAGGCCGCCAACGACAATACGCGGATCGTCTCCACACACCTCTGCGGAGAGACACGATGAGGAGCAGCCTGCATCATCCAATGACGGACTTTCTCGAGCATTGCCGATGGGCAGTTCAGAATCGGTGTTGGCCGATTGCAGAGCCGTGAAATTGTCTAATCTGTCAAATACTATGGAGATTGCTCAACTCCATCAATTGATTCGTGGCGGACCTGTACGTATCCGAGCATATACCGGAAATGTCTAATATTTCAGGTGGAGAAGATCGTCTATGAAAAAGGTACCGAACTTGCTATGGTATGGTTTCTGCATTCAGATGCCGCACGGGCATGCTTGAAACATGCTACGGAGAACGACGTTGTATTTGATGGCAGATTTGTAAAGTACGAGATTGGCTCGATCACACCTTCCACAACAACGACAGTCGCACTCAACTGCGATATTGCCGTGCAAGGCGACTCTTCAACGACTTTGGCTGTGGAGGGCATTTCGGCTGCTCTTCAGAGTGTTCGTCAGGATTTCTCCAAGCATGGTACGTATGCATCATTTCTGGGTGCTTGTAATCTGATTGTTCAGGCTCTGTAATTACCTGCCAACGACTGAAATCTGGCTCGATTAGAGTGGTCTACAGTTCTGTGCACGAGGCTGTCGAGGCTTACAAAGAGCTCTCCAACACGAAGTCTAACACGGTTCGTGTCAGGTTTCTGAAGGACGAGTGCGCCGAGCCTATAAGCAAGAGCAAGCTGCTTAAGTCTTGTAGCTATAGGAAGGTGCAATCAGTCGTCAACAAGCAGGTCCCAAACCCTGCTCGAAGTGAAGTAGATCCAGATCAAGCAAAACAACTTACACTATGCAAAGCGAATGTTGGGTCAAATGCCAATGGTGGCAAACTTGATAACGATAAAGAGGAATGTAACCAGACAGATGTCAGGATGTCGATAGGAGTGGTCAATGACTCGATCTCGACCGACGTGAGCTTACAGGCCATGCCTGTCGTTCCGAAGTCCGACAGACAACCAAGTGAGAGAAGTCCTTCGAAGAGTCCACAAATTTGCGACGACACGCCAGATGTACGAGAAAATGCAAGTGTAACGGGGACCGAGAATAATCATGAATCACACAAGCTAGCGAATCCTCAGTCCTGCGATGTGCAGAGATCAGAGCCTCGCAGGCGCAGGTATGGTGCTCACAAAAGCTATCGTACTGCTCGAGTGCATCCGAGCGAGCTTTCGAGCGCACCTGCCGGTGCTTGTAAACGATGCGGTCTTATGCATTGGTGTACCGGTCCATATAGGACTCCTTGCCCACGTCCTACAGACAGGAATTGGCTCGATAAGGACGGCACAGCCTCCAGAAGAAGTCCCAATGGCCGGCTCGATTAGAAAATTTCGAGTAGTGTACATCTCGGACGAAACCTGGTCAACGTTCGGAACTTTGAATTGTCCTTTGAACGCTATAATTACATATCTATTAACAAGCCTATCGTCAGTGTGACCTGGAATTTTCGAACTTGAGGTGATGAGGGATCATGGACTTTTTAGTATCATGTGCTCCTAGCCAAGCCCTTGCCATGCTGCACGAGTGCGTTGAATGCTTGCTCTTGTCCCATCCTGTGACTCAGGTCAGATACGACTTGATCACATGCGCCGAGCAATTCGACGTCAAAGACATACTCCTTGCCCGCGCGTTCCCTGGAAATGAATATTTGCGGTACGTGTTTCGGGATGAGTTTTGGAATCTCGGCGACGGGAGCGACACGGAGCGAGGTCCCGATACAGAGGAGGAGGTCGACTTTTTCCCGGTCCTCGATGATTTGTGTCTTGAAGTGCGTCGATAATTGTTCCCCGAAAAATGTGATGTCTGGTTTCATCAGGCCGTAATCTGCCGACCACGATTCTTCTCCCTCTTCTTCTTCGTCGTCTTCGTCGTCGTCGTCGTCGTCGCCTCGTCGCCTCTTCTTCTTCTTCTTCTTCGTCGTCGTCTTGGTTTGAAGTCTGTCGATCGAGTTCCGATCGCGTCGTGCGGTGATGCATTCGTGGCAGCGGGGCTCGGTGCCGTTTCTTATGTCGTCAAAGATTGTCTCGCCAGGGACTTGTTTGAGGCATGTGAGGCAGGTGGCGGTGCGAAATGATCCGTGGCACTGGACGAGTCGGTGGTCGTGTATGCCTGCGGTGGACTCGATATTGTCGATGTTCTGGGTGTATTGTCGGAGCAGACGGCCTTGGTCCTGTAAGAGGCGGATAAAGGCGTGCGTGGGGCTGAAGCCGCGCTCGACGGGCAAGAGTTCTTTGGCGAAACTGTAGAAGAGGGAGGGTTGTTCGCGGAAGAAGGAAATGTCAAAGAGTTCTTGAGGGTCGGTGAGGTTGTACTCTTCCAGACGGGAGTATATGCCTCCCTCGCTACGAAAGTCGGGGATACCGAGGGAGGTCGAGATGCCGGCTCCAGTGATGACGAGGATGTTTGTGCAGCGTTTTAGCAGATCAGCTACGTCCTCGATCGTGTTAACGTCTGGCAGTTTTTGGCGCTTGTTGTATTCACGAGCGAGGTAGATCCGAAGAATCGGTATCAAGTCCAGGTCATCCGTTTCCGCGAAGTCTATGGGCAATTTTAGCCCAAATCCCGCGATTATTTTGCGCACAGAGAGTTCTTGCTCGACGAGATATTTCTCAAGGAAGCCTTCAATGCCTAAGGACTTGAGATCGCGATGCAACTCGTCACTCGAAGGAGGGACATCATCGACCTGATCAGGAGTCTGATGTGAAGTGGGGACATTATTGGATGTGTCAGGACTTGATGACGATACTGAAGCGTTTGCAGTAGCGAGTTTTGCTGTGCTGTCCGATGCCTCCTCTGCCCTGGCTTTGTGTTGAGGTTCCTCCCTTTCCATATGTGCAATCAAGTCAAGGACATCTTCCGTGGCAGACTACACCGTTGAGCACAGCTTCAATACAATTGCAAATACCTCACGAAGTCCGAGTCAGCCTCCGAGGATGAGTCGTTCACGTCCAAGTGCTCTGCGTCCAGCGCTGTTTTGACTCGCTTGGTTGGACCTGTGTCGTCCCTATCCCGAACCGTGTTGGTGAGCTCAGGCAACTCATCTCCTGAGGAGGCCATGAGTGTCACGCGAAGCGGCACCCCGTCTCGCTGCTCTATGCTATAATCGCCAAAGCCATATCAATGGTTTCGAATTGGTGACTTGTTGCTCAGGGACACAATTTCTAGAGTTTCCAGTTGTGGATCCACTTTCTGTCCTGCTTCGATATCTTTATCTTCGGCTCCACAATGACAGAAGCCAGGTTTGCGGCGTTTCGCTACTAAATTTTCTTGCTTCATCAGAATGTTGTGCTTGAACTATCAATCGTGCTTATATCCACTACCTATTCATCTGTCTCAGACTGCGACAGAAGCGGTAAATATGCCTTCAGTCGCGCTAAAGCAGAATAAACATGCCAATATTTTCCTGGCGGCCTCGGACAACGACATTGCCTCGGTGACGCAGTTTCTCGATGCAGGAGTCGACGTCAATGGACTAGATTCGAATGGGTATTCGACGCTTCATGCAGCGAGTTCATATAATCACTTTGATCTTCTGCAATTCCTGGTCTCTCGTGGTGGTGACGTCAATTTACCTGATCACGACGGGGACACGCCGCTCTACGTGGCCGAGTCGAGGGAGATGTGCGCACTCTTGATTCGCTTGGGTGCCGATCCATCACACAAGAACGGAGCTGGACAGACGGCGCTCGACCATTTCATCGAGGAAGACGAGTTTCCCGACGTCGTGGCGTACCTGTCCTCCCATGACGGTACCAGTGAGCAGGGAGAGCGGGATTTTGGAAATGTCAATGTCAGGTACGAGACCGTCGATGCGCCCATCGATGCTTCTGCCACGCAACAACACCAAGAAAATGGCGGCGACGAGACGGCAGACATGATGAGTGGATTGCCGCAGGAGACGAGGGACAAAATTTGGCAGGTCATTGGTAGGACGGCACAGGACGGCGTCAATAGGGACGAAGAATTGCGCTCCATCCTGTCTGATGCCCTGATTGGTCAAGGAGTCCTGGACGAGAGTGCTTCTCGACAACGAACTCAGTAATTCACAGTAAGGTATATCATGTCAGGCATTACTTGTATAGCGAGGGCGTAGACGATTAATTGAGAGACTTTTGGAATCTTCAAAGCAAGTATAGCATTCCCAGAAATGATTAGGCCATTGCTAAACTCGCGCTAATTAATTCACATATGAACCAGACATGCCAATCTATACACACAATCTATTTACCATCATCCTTCGGATCCCCGATTCCTTCTGCCAAGATGGCGAATATCGCATCACTCTCGGGTAAGCAGGGCGAGTCGTAAATTCGGCAAATCCTTTGCTCTCCTTTACCTTTCTTCAAAGACAGACGCGTTGTGGAGGCGTGCGCAATGATGTTGCCACCAATTGGTTTCTTCGGATCGGGATTGAACATGGCTGCGCCATCCACTTGTGCTACGACTTGATTCGTGATGACGACGGCGATACCAAATTCATCAGCTAGTCTTTGCAGCATCCTCAGGAACTTTGCCAAATGTGTCTGTCGTGCTGCCAATTCCCCACGTCCAGCGAAATCAGTCCTGTATAGACTCGTCGCGGAGTCGACGATGAGACAACTGAACCTTGATTCCGCCATCATGCTAGCTGCCTGATTGAGAAGATCTAATTGGTGGTCTGCATTGTATGCTCGGGCGTATGCAACATTGTCGAGTACTTCCTGGCCATTCAGGCCGTAACGTTCGGCGACAGCCAAGAGACGCACAGGTCGGAATGTCCCTTCCGTGTCAATGTACAGGCACTTTCCCTCACCTCCGCCCATGTCGATAGGCAATTGACAAGTGACAGCCAAGGTGTGGCATATTTGACTCTTTCCTGTTCGAAACTCGCCAAAGATCTCTGTTATCGACCCGGTCTCGATACCGCCCGCCAGTAGTGTGTCGAGCTGTTTCGAGCCGGTCGTTATCGAGATGAGTTCCGACCGGCGTGCGTGAAACTCTGTAGCAGTTGTGAAGCCCAGTGGCACGAGCTTGGTAGCTTCCAAAAGTATCTTGTCAGCCTTGGCTTCGCTGATGCCTTTGATCAACAAAAGACTTCTCTTGGGAGTATACGCCAATGCTTCCACAGTATTGAAACCGGCATCGGCAAACTTCTTGAGGTCTCCAGCAGAAATGCCATTTCCCTCGAGAGCGGACAGAGGCGTTGGTCCTATTTGTTGATCATCCTCCAGGTCCTCTTCCATCTGTGCCTGCTCCTGTGAAGCCATTGCACAGTGCTCTTAGAGAAGAGAGCAGCAACAAGAGAGTGCTACCTGAAAATCACGAAACGAACGCGTAAGTTGATTTCGTGGGGAGGAAGCAGGAGCGCGCGCTGACAAGACAACTTCCAAGGTTCTTTAATGTGCGCACACGAGAAAAGTGGCAAAAACAATCGCCACAATCTCGCGATCAGTGATCAGTGATCAAGTGATCAGTCGCATCGAGGCAAGCTGCGCGCATTGAAGCAAATTTCAGACATCTTATGATCTCCTGCGCAGTTGAGTTCCTAAGTAAATATGATACACGACATCGGTACTTCTGCAATATGCTATTGGAAGTGCCCAATACCTCGTGAGAGCCTTGCATTGCCAATTCGCTGGCTCAAGGTAAGCATCAATTGAGGCGGCTTTGATTCGTGGTCACGGCGAAATACACACTACATCGTAAGATGGTTTCTCAAGTGACACAGTCTCTCGCAAGCCCTGATAGATGATATGGGATTTTCATCAGCTCGACGTCGCGATCTAGCTCAGCATCCATTCGTTGACGTTTCGTTCTCATGTCAATAGCTGCGATGTCACCAGCTCTGGTGCTCGAAGAGACGACCTTGACAGAGACAGCTCTGCCTTTATCGAGGCCACGAGTCAAATGACAGCGTTTTGGAGACGCTCGGCCAAGTACATTCCCAGTTCTTTCTCTTCTTGCTTCCTTCAATTCCGGAGGATCTCCTTGTCCTATTGACAGTATCAATGTGCTCTTTTCATGGCTGTTCAGCACATTCAATGCCTCGCTCTTGATGGTTGAGGAGACTTCCAAGCAGTGAGATGAATGCTCATTGGTACCTTCATGTTTCGATGAAGTTGCAATACTGCTATCGATGCTACTTGGCGACGACCGGTATCTTACAGGCACAGCCTTTGGTCTTGTCGAGCTGGGTCTAGCTGGAATAGCGAGATTGTTTTTGTACCCATCAGATTTCGACGTCATCTTCACGTATTCTGTCACGAATATTGTTCACGACTGACTTATGATGCCCAAGATATTTAGTCAGGTAGTAATTCCAGACACTGACCTTTCTCAATTCGCCAGATCGTGATGTCGTTGGCAGCAATTTAGTATGTGGGGTAGATATCAATATCTAAGGCGAGCTAGGTTGTCTCGGGAGTGTATCACGCCAATATTCTAGAGGTCGTGTGCTTTATCGCTGGTTTTTCTGCGAGATAGGACAGTTCAATCTTGCCGCCCAAGAGCACCAATGATTGTGTTCATTCTATGCTATGTCATTCATCATCGCGGTTCCACGCACTCAAGCAGGATAGTCAGGTGGGAATTAGGTATCCGTCACGAAGCATGAGGGTCTGAGCTGGAGCAGCAGGCATCTATCGCCGCCTGTTTGCGAGCTCGAGCACAACTGCAGCCGTGCGTACTGATGGACTTCAACTGATCTGGTCTGGTCTGATCAATTCTGATTAATTCTAGCTTCGATCTGCTTTCGTGCATGACCGAGACAACCCTATAATTTTCCAGCATTAACCCTGGTAGCTACGGCACAGTCCAGATTTTATTTTGATGTTGAGGGAACCAATACAACGTGTTATACCTCATTTGTCGTGGTATGACTTGCATATCGATCGTGGAAGTGCTATAAGGTATCGAAAAGGACGCTGGAAAACTCGATGTCTTCGCAGATGTCAATCATATGCAATCACATCGCAGTTTTCTTGCGCTCTTCAGATACTGGAAATGATGAATTCGAAACATACTGAACAATCCAACTAGCCCTTTCATGGCATGCAGCATTCGATTCTGATCCTACTGCTCGCGGCAATCGAAATTGCAAGGTCTGGATATGCACTGCCTAGAACTTCAATATGTGTGAAAACATAACTGTAAGTGCCGAAGACTCTGTACTGCTTGAGAAATGGGAGAATCTGTGATGATTCTTATTTACCATTATTCTATCACAGAAAAAAACGTGTTGACACCAAAATTTCAGCCTTGTCTGAGATTCTCCTTCTCAAGAGAGTACATATTTCGAGATATTTGTACTAACGCACGCTAGTTGAGGCTATCTTGCAAGCTATATTCCAGTTTGAAAGAATAACTTCAAATCTTTCACTCAATTGTAAGCATATCATATACTCGAGCAAATGAAGATATCGCGAACGGGCGAGCTGAAGCTTGATTTCATACCAAACGACTTACGTACAATTTGTCGGAAATTCAGCATTGTAGACGTTCTTTTCTGATCTCTCGAGTAGCACAATTGGATCAAGAACTAATCTGCACAGGTCATATTGCGACTCACCCCGATACCCATTAATAGGTAAGTATTACGCATGATGAGCGGTGGCTACGAGATGAAACTCCTGATATCTTTCTTGTCTGAACGCCTTTGTTGACAAATCTACACCTGACAATGCCTGACCAGTCACCGCTCAATTCTTTTCGAAATGCAGAAAACTGACTAGAAAGTCATCCATACTGCGTGTTACAAATCACATTGGACTCTAGTCCGGCATGAAATGTAATGATGGACGGTGCCAGAAATGAGGCTCTCGCCATACTTCAGTCATGCTTTGCAATGCTGTTCACGGGTATTGCAGGCCATGGATAGCAAGGCCATGATGATCACATTCACACTGTCTGAGCACAATTTACAATTGTATGACGATGTATCAAAATCTGAGCCACGACGTCGTCGAGTCGTTGAGAAAGTTCTCCAAATGTACTGCCACCCCAAACGCCGCGCTTCCTCGCTTACATACGGATTCCTACTGGGAATATGATTTCGCGAGGGGGTAAGGTCTGAGAATCCTTCTTCAATGAGTTGCTCTAGCGGAGCCAGGCACTAAATGTGTCTGCAATTGTATCAGAAAATACCTCTCACTTCACGGCTCCTGAGGACGCTTCGCGACTCCATGAGTCTGCATTAGAGGAGGGATCACTGGAAGTGCTGAGTTGGAAGGCGATTGCGAAGATGACTGGATGTAGTGCAATGTGCGGCTTGTTGCGAACTGCTCGGTGCTTCGGCGCCGTGCAAGCCAACAAAACTCGATTCAGACTAGTCTTGGGCGTGGCAGCCGTTTGGAGCACTTTTTGGGCGATCAAGTAGGTATCATATCCGTGTTCAGTATAGACCACGATGAGCGATGGCACATACATTGTGGTTGACAACATCGCAGCCAATTTGAGATTCCGTTGCCAGATTGATGTCCCTGTGTGCAACTCTCCGTGGTTCTACAGGTGTATCTCAAACTGGCAAGGTCTCCCGCCACCTCTGCATGCCACACAAGTGTGGGACAAATCGACCAGGCAAACTGCTCAAGCTTGCGACTAGTAGTCCTTGCCTTGATCCTCTATGCTAGACACTTCTTTAGTAGTCCCTGTCCTCGCTAGTGCTCGTCTGTCGCGCTCGCTTTAGCCACTTTTGCCATACTTAGTGGACGATCCGAGATAGCTGTGTTCAAGCGCCAGCTCGAATCCTGCACAACTGGCAATCTGTTCGCATCGTGGAATCCGGCGAACTGGGTAGTGTTCATCGCTAGCCATGGCTATAGTCAAGGGTGGGGTCTGGACGAATGTAGAGGATGAGATTCTTAAAGCCGCTATTTCGAAATATGGGAAGAATCAGTGGGCACGAATTTCGTCTCTATTGGTGCGCAAGACTCCAAAACAATGTAAAGCTCGTTGGTACGAGTGGCTCGACCCTGGCATCAAGAAGGTAGACTGGACGAGAGAAGAAGATGAAAAGCTATTGCATCTGGCCAAGTTGCTACCTACCCAATGGCGAACTATTGCACCCATAGTGGGGCGCACATCGACGCAATGCTTGGAGCGGTATCAAAAGCTCCTCGATGACGCCGAGGCGGCTGAGAACAGTGAATTGGGACTTTCTGGAGTAGGTGCTGAAGGAGCTGCACCTACGGCAGATTCGGTACGCAGGCTAAGAGCTGGCGAGACCGATCCGAATCCAGAAACGAAACCTGCTAAACCAGATGCGATTGATATGGATGAGGATGAAAAAGAAATGTTGTCCGAAGCTCGGGCCCGTCTGGCCAATACTCAAGGCAAGAAGGCCAAGAGGAAGCAGCGCGAAAAGTTACTTGAGGAGACAAAGAGGCTTAGTGTCATTCAAAAACGTCGTGATTTGAAAGCAGCTGGCATAAATATAAAGCTACACCATAGGAAAAAGGGCGAAATGGATTATAATGCTGATATTCCCTTTGAGCACAAGCCAGCTTTGGGCTTCTACGACACGACGGAGGAGGCGGGTATCAACGAAAAAGAACGAAGGCAGGTCGATTTCCGACAGGTCGAGCAGAAGCGGCGGGAAGACGACACAGCGAAGGAGGAAAGGAAAAATCCCAAGAAGAGAGATGGTGATGTCTCGAATGAGGGTGCTGCACAAGCCAACTCACTAGAAAAGTTAAGAAAGGCTGAACAACTGACAAAGAGGAGGAAGCTTAATTTGCCTGGCCCACAGGTCTCTGATCGCGAGCTCGAGGACATTATCAAATTGGGCATGACTTCTACAGATGCTAGTGAGATTGCCAATGAGGGTGACGCCATCGCGTCGCGCGGACTGATGGGAGAATATACAGCGGTAGGCACAGGCCAGCCCGTGCGGACACCACGAATCCCTGCGGCTCAGGACAGTGTCAACCTCGAAGCTCGAAATTTGCGAGCCATGACAAGCACTCAATCATCATTGTTGGGTGCTGAAAATACACCTTTGCACAGCGGCGAAGCAGGCACTGGCTATGGAGGAGCGACACCCAGAAATAGTGTCATCGCTACACCTAACACATTGCGTCAAAATGGAAGAACAGAAACTCCAGCATCGCTTGGTGCTCAGCATGCAAGATCCGTGAGTACGCCTCGACGTGACAATTTGCTACTCAACTCTGCACCTTCTCACGATTCCATGTCCAGCCAATTGACCATTGTTGACGAGAAATTAGCTGCAAAGACTCGTGCGTCACAGCTACGCTCACAATTCGCGGCCCTCCCAGCACCGAAGAATGATTTCGAACTCGAGTTACCACAAGACGAGGACGAAGCCGTTGACCTAAGCAATGATGCCGTCGAGGATTCTGCTGAACGTGATGCGAGGCTCAAGCAAGCACAAGAGGAACAAGCTGCGAAAGAGCATTTACAGCGTACGGCCGTAGTACAGCAGAGTCTGCCACGGCCACTACAACTCGACGCGGAGTGGACATCCAGGTCTCCTATTGGTAATCATGATCCCGAAGCGCTGATACGACTCGAAATGACACGTCTGCTGGTATCAGATTCCACTAAATTTCCGGTGCCTGGTTCGAAAATATCAAAAGGCCCGGTGCTGCCGGATTTGGACCTGTCACTCCTACAGTCAATTCGTGCACAAATACTGGCAGAGGCGGGCCAAACTCCGTCTCCTGCTGATACATCCGATGCAGCGCCCCCGACAAGCAATGCCATCCCAGGCATGGAAATCTATCTCGATGACGAGCAGGGCGAGTTGCAGGCCTGTAGCACATTACTTCCAGATCTCAACCAGAAGCTGCAAGAGGAAGCCACCAAATCCGCAAAACTGGAGAAGAAAATGTCGTTGGTGCTGGGTGGCTACCAAAAGCGAGCACAGACGCTTTCGGATAAGTTGAGGGCTGCTGGTTCAGCTCTTCAACAAGCTGAACTCGACTTGAACTCCTTCAGATTGCTGCAGGAGAATGAGAGTGCAGCCATCATTACGAGAATCGAGGCACTAGAGACCGAGGTAAAGCAGTTGGAGACTGTGCAGCGCAACGGACAGGAACTGTACGCGTCGCTTGCCAACCGGAAGGAGGAGTTTTTCCAATGAAACCCGTAGTTGTCCGTTGTAAGTAGTACAAGAAGGTTCATAGACACAATCCATCCAGTACTGGCTACTTGTAATGCCAAATCGGGCAAGCACTGCCGCGCGAAACTGCCAAGGTGGGAGAACGTGAAGACAACAGAAACCAAACGATGTTGAAACAAGCACACAAAAGCATTACACTGTGCGCTCACTTATCAGACGGTTTATTCAGGGTTTGTGGTGTTGACTTATCCGCGATCATGTTGAGTATCATACCGAAACCAAAGGTACGCTAAGCTGTCGATCTCCCTGCGGTCTATAAGCTAATGAGATATTCAGTCGTTTCTGCACTTCATGACGCTGCAGACTGGCGTGGAACTCATCTGCATCTTCACAGTCTTCAACAAGGCGTCTGGCCTGTACGGCATCTTGGCGCTCATCACGGGTGCACCGATTTCGGCGTGGCAAATGTCGATGTACCTCTACTCGATTGGGGCGGCGGCTTTTTTCGCGTATAGTTTGCGGCACATCCAGGCCGGCGGTCCGGCATCTGCGCTCGAAGTGGTTGCTTTTGCGTGGTTATATGTCCTCGACACGCTCATCAATCTCGCGTACACCGCGTTGTTTGCGTCTACGTGGTTCCTGGTGCTGTCGCAGCAAGGGTCACAGCAGGCGCAGAGTTCGGGCGGCGTGGTAGGGGCGATGAATGATACGGCAGGGTTCACGAGTCCGACGCACACGGTGGCATCGGTGATTGTGTCCGCGCCGACAAAACTGCCGGATGGAACTGTGGGCGCGGCGATGGGCGGTGTCGAGGCCGCGGTGCCTGCTGCGTTGGGCGAGACGGTGCTGCACCCGGAACAGATCCCCTCCATCCTTGCACTCGTCGGGATCCTGCTCATCAAGATTTACTTTTGCCTCGTGGTGCTCTCATACGCGCGCACCCTCGTCCGCAAGACGAATAGTAGCGGCGGCATCGGCGGCGGCGGCAACAGTCGTTGGCGCGAAAAAGCGTATGCGTGGATGACTAAAGGCGGGTACTGGTCGAGTCCCGATGACTTGCGATTGAGCAAGACGAGGAGTCTGCGCCGGAGCGAGGACAATGGGCGTTGAGAAGGAAACAGTTTCACAGTGACAAAATGAGTCACAGGATGGGGGACATATATGGTCGAAGCGCATTCATTTTGCATGAGCGTAATCATTGGCGAGCCTGGTTCTCTTTTTGTCGTCCTTGACCAAGATATATTCTATATCTATACTTTTGTCATATTTAATCATAAGGACATTTCGATAGGGGAAGTGCACTACTCTGCGGCCCAATGCCTGACTTCTTCTTCCTCTTCCTCCTCTTCATCGTCGCCGCCGTGGTTGCGCGTGGTGCGGTCAAATTTGGAGAAATCAAATTCGACGTCGGTGGCATCGCCAATCTTGAGATCGGACTGGGCGAGCGTCTTGTCGCCCTCGAACAATTGTCGACCCGTCAACTTTTTCTCCATCCCTCCTCCTCCTCCTCCTCCACCGGATGTCTTTAGTAGTTTCGCCCTTGCAGCTTCGTCCTCCTCGGCTCGTTTTTGTGCCATTTCGAGCATGAACCGCGCGTTCCAGGCGGCAAAGGACTCTGCGGTGACCTTGGTTCCCTCGAAGCGTTTCTGTTCCTCGCGTTCCGCGACGCGTTTGGCCTCTTGTCGTGCGCGGTCGCGCTGCTCGACGCGCTCGTCGAGTGTTGCGATGGCGTGCTCTTTTAGTGCCGACACCAGGGTGAAGATCATGGCCATCCCTAGGTTTTCATGCACGGTTTCCGCGAGTTGTGACAAGAGGGCGTCCCTGTCGGGTCCCGAAAAGTCGCCATCGACGTCGTCGTCGGCGTGGTCGTTATTGTCATTACTGTGATTGCCAGGGATGGATTCGAGGTGCAGTATCGGGGGTGTATCCGGGTACGTCGACGGCAGTTGTGCGATGAGGTATAGTGTCGGTGGAGACTTGACTTTACATTCCGACGGATCAATCTCTATCCTGATACTGAATGTCGACTCGTTGCGTTTCTCAAACTCGTCGGGAAAGATGGAGAGCAGGATTTCCTCTTCCTCCTCGATTGCGGAGGACATTCAAATGTCCCTGTGCTCGCTTGACCAAAGGCCTAGACCGGTGGATACGCAAAGAAAGAAGTTTAATTGATGGAATGCTATATCTTCTGTGACGGTGATTGTATAATGGGTGTGTGATAGCTCAGCGAACGCCTATGACAAGAATGAACAAGCAGATGTAGCAAGCTTAGCACGCATCCGTACAGATAATTTTGAGTTTGATGGTGGCTGATGCAGCGGAGTAGAGTACGGAAAACGGGAATCGTCGAATCCTCGAACTTTTACACCATAATGCATGTCCTCCTGCAAATCAGACACGGGGCACGTTCGACCACGATTCAAGCTTTTTGCAGTAGCGATTCTGGTAGCCGGAACTGACAAAAATTGAAGGATGTAGCTACCAAATTGTCAGTTCGAGGGGAGGGGAACTCTCTAGATTTGTATGCTAATGCTACGCCATGGAATTTTGTACAAAAAAGTCCTGCCAGTGACTCAAATGACATGGGCTTGCGCCGGGATGGCAAGGCCATGTTTGTCATCGACCTCGATAAAGTGCCGTTGTCCACCATACGTGTAGTCCACCCGCAACGTCTTTTTCTCTCCAAAGTCCGGGTCCCAGAACCCAAGCAAGACGGACTTTCTCGAGTTGCCCGCAATGACCAATTGATTGTCGTTGATCTGAGCCGCCAGGGCAATGGTAACATCTATACGATTGGACTTTGAGCCATACGTGGCTTGGGAGATGTAGAGACCGCCTTGTGATTGCGCTGCTTGCTGCTTACGATTGATGGCATCACTCATCAGTTCCACACTTTCACGAGCAGATATTTCTCGCTCTGTCAATTTATCGTCAAATTCCTGCTTCTTGAGAGCCTTCCTGCGAAGTCGACGCCTTTCTCTGCGTGGTTGAACGACCATGTATTCATAGGCTATCAGACCTCCCAGGGGCAAGAGCACACCGTACAGGATGGAGTCCAGCTCCAACCCATCCCCGATCCACACTGGGAGCTTGAATGTTTGTCCTAGGCGTGAGAATGTCAAGCGCACAATCAGGCTCTGTGCATTGGCTGTGACATTGGCTCCAAGTCTGGAGTGTTCCGTGAACTTTCTAGTCGCACCAAAGTTGACTGCAAGTCCACTTGTCGTGGCCGATCCGCCGGCCTTGAATTTGATGTCTGTTGTTTTGAAAAGAGTGTTGTAGTCAGCGGCAACGCCCATGACTTGTAGTCCCGTGATGAGCTCTAGTGTGTAGCCAGTGGGATCAGACGCTACGGCATTCCTGGTCCAGCCAATGATGTACGAGGCCGCATTGCCATACTCGCCCCAGCCAGCGAGTTTCCAGGGAGAACCGGACCTCAAGGTGCCGATGAGCACACCACGGTCAGTGATTGAACGACCACTAGTGAGCGTAATCTCAGGAGGATGAGCTAGCGTCGCAGCTGACAAATCGGCCACCATGAACAATTCGGGGCTGTATTGATGAACAACCTTTGAACGGAAAACCCGTGGATTGAGTAGTGGCAAGGTAGCCTCGAAGTTCGTTTTTGGAGAGATTTGATGGCGCAACGTTGCCAGGACTCCAAAGTTGCCCAATTGGCGCTTTCCGGTGATTGAGGCATGACTCGTAAATGTTATTGAGCTAGGATTGTCGGACGCTTGCGGTTGAAGAGTGGAGTCATCGTCTATGAACATTGCGGAGAGGTTGAATGGTATCATCCAATTATTTCGAAGTGTCAGTCCTCTAAAGGCAACATCACTAAATCGTTCCCTGACAGTAGCAGGACGAGCGACCGTCACAGGTATAGGTGATCCGAGCCGCAAGTGCTTCTCCATAACTACACGGCCTCCAAACATACTTCTTGCATCGACACTGATAGCAGTGTCCCCTCTACTCTGCACTAAAGCATCAAGTTCCTCGACACGGGCCTGTCGCGACTGTGCTTGGAAGAGCTTCTTGAGCTCATCCGGCGACAGATTGCGCTGTCCCACATCCAGCTTTATGTCGAGACCCTCCTCACCAAGAGTGTCGTAGATGATTCGCCGGCGTGGATCGGACAACACTTCGAATGCATGCTGTACCTCCTGGAATCTCGGGTCTGCCTGTGCACGGGACGCCGCAGATGCGTGTTTGTCCGGGTGAAATAGTCGGGACAAACGACGGTGTGATTCGCGGATATCGGCCTCACTGGCAGTTGATGTGAGGTTGAGGACATGATAGAGCCGCTGACGGGCATCATCGTCTTCGTCCATCCACAAGACCGTGTCGCCAATCGATCCTGTAAGAGCAGTCAGTACAGGCACAGACAACAAGATCAGGCCCAGTAATAATGTACAGACATAGAATTACGGTATGCGTATCAGAGACGCTTCATGCCCAGCACAAGCCACCACACGGGAGAGGAGTGCGCCGACGGGAGGGAAATGAAAAGCGTGGCTGAATGGTGCTCAGGCTCTGCTCCAGAGTTACTTGAATGAGTGTCTATCTACTTGTAGGTACAACGTGTTTGAGTATCTTGCCTAGGTGACTTGCAATTGTCATTTGAGTGTACATTGGTGATTTCTCTGTATGTACGATGTAAAGCCTCACTTCGTCCTCGTGACCGCTCCGGGTGCAGAACATTCGGCAATATATGAGTCACTCACGGCGGTGGGTCGTCCGAAAGTGACTTTAAGCTGTTTTGTGGTACAGTTCATGATGACTGCGAATACAGTACATATTCCCGTACCAGCTTCGTGATCCACATTGCGATTGATGGCATTGGGGAGTCCCTGCTCGTCCTTGAATATCTGAAAAATCTCGTCGAAACTGGTCTCCTTCAAGTCTTTGACAAGCTCAGCGACGCGCTCAAGACGCACGGGAGAGTCTGCCAACCACGGTATCTCTGTCAGTGCCTTAGGTCGATTGCCAGCGACACAATGATTAGTGTGGAAAACGTTGCCATCTGAGTCCGCCTCGATTCGCCCAAAGGGTCTGACAGGGTTGACCTCCAGGCCCATGCTTGAGTCGCTGTCTGCAATGAGAAAGTGCGCTGCACTGGCCACCCCGGTTTTCTCGAGTAGCTTGTGAGCCTTCTCGGCAGATTCGCTCTCGAGTACTACGCGGAGCGCTACGTGTATCGGCAACATGGAATCGTCCATCTGCACCGTCTTGAGTGCATTGAGAGTGACACCAACGCCATGTGAGTTCATTCCAACTTTCGCTACAAGACCGGCTTCTGTGATTGTGGTGATAAATCGCCCGGTAGGTTCCTCGATGTGAAGTATCACGACTTGCTCAATCTGATTAGCCTTCCAATCCCAATTCTGTTGCAACCATTGCTGGCCGTCCACATGACGTGCGAAGGCTGTACATCCATCGAGTGGATCGGCCCTCTTGGGCTGTGTCAATGCGATCTCACTCCGCGCATTGAGTGCAAGAATGTCTCCCAAGCATACATGCGCACCTGCTGCGATGCCGCGCATTTCCTCTAGCAAATGTGGGACATGCTGTTCGAGAGCAGGCAGGAATCGTGCAGCGTAGATTTTGGCAGCGGTCCAGGACAAGTTGACTGATTCCTCAAACAGAGCAGCATAGTTCTTGATGCCTACAAGGATCTTCTGACGTGCCTGGCTTCCGTGGCAGTATCCTATCTCGAAGTGTGTTCCACTGCAGTGTATCACTCGCCCCTGATCGGTCGAGTCTGCTGTGGGAGGTTGTCGTAGAGAAGTCCAATCAGTACACTCCGGCATGTCGAATGTCTCTTTGATGCTGGGTGATATCAATCACATTTCTTCTTGACTGATCTCTGCTGCTAGTTGAAAGGAGGACTCAACATAATCCACACACTTGCTGCAGCTACAGCATCAGGGAAAGAGTCCTTCGCGTGTATATAATCTCCAGGCTGTCCCCGCAAAGATGGGGAATTCGCGCAATGTGGCTGCGCCACAGGGAGAGCTCTCGTGCGTGAGGGAATGAATGAGTTCAGTACGCGCTTGTAATTGTGCTCTGAAAAGATGCACTGTGTCTATGTCTAGACCGCATATTTGTTTGCTGGGACCTCTATTTGCATTTTAAGTGAGCATTAACAGACGACAGCACAAGACGAGATGTCGGATATCAGTGCTCCCCCGTCTCCTACGTCAGACAGCTCTTCTGAGCCTCGCTCGCCCAGCGGGGTTGGTGGTCTTGTCGAGCCCATGGATCTGTCTGACTTCATTGGCTCTCTCAACGAAGGTAAAAACGTCAATGGAGCATCGAAAGGCAAAGCACGCGAGTCTAGAAAGGGAAGCGTCGGGGGCAACAAAGACGTAGACGACAATGCTAAGGAGAAAGAGTGGCGTAGGCTGCTCGATCGAGACTACAACTACCGTAAGCCATACAACAGGAGTGAAGAGTGAAGCCTGACGTGTGTAGAGCAGTACGTGTGTGCTGAGGACTTTGACTTTACGAAGAGATCATCTGAGCAAAACAATCTCAGCACGAACGCTCAATGACACCTGCCCCTGTTTGTTGTTCAGTCACACTAAAGTGTAATGACGAGCCTGTGTCTCAATCATCACAGACGGGCTTATTGGAGCACGACATGGCTGCGAGTCAAAGCCTGAGCATGAACTTGAGGGGCTGCCGGCACAAGGAACGACGGAGGGAGAATGCACGAACGCACTTCGAGATCGTCTGTCTCAATGATCGTGATCAGACAGACAGCTCAGCATGGTGCTCACCTCGTCTGCTGGTAGATGCCGCGCATATATGATACTCCCATCACTGCTCTTCAGCATCTGGCTCTCCATTTTTGCTGGGCACTTGACTGCCTCATAAGCTTCTTGTTCCAGTGAGCGTAGCGCTACCCGACTTTGCAATGGCCACAGGGAAGCCTCTATGATGAACAAATCACGCTTGATTAGAATGTCAGATTGTGACTGATGGCGTTCATGCTGCAGTATGCTCGCAAACATGGTCTAGCGACACCCGCAAGTTACGACTTTTGTGATCTATATCATGGCCTATCACAGGCTACGTTCGGAGATATTCCAGTATTTGAACAGGAACCAGATTTAACCTCTCCAACAACCAAATGTTTTCGAGAGCAACTACAATTAAGTCAGAAATCAGTGTCTTTTCTGGCCGCCGTCATAAAACGACCGTCTTCGCCAGACTTACTTTCACTAAAGCCTCGTGTTCAGTCCATCATCGAGCTACCATTGGAGAGGTATAGAAAGCAACCATTACAATCCTGCTCAATACCACGCAGCCTTGAAGAGGCTACGAAAGGATGGCCGATAAACGACTTGAAGTCGCACGATAGCGAGTATCCGAATAACATACTCGCTATTCTGAAAGAGCCGCTAGGAGACGATCAGAAGTGGACTGTCGAACACCTGACGCAGGACGATGCGGATGAGGAGTTCATCAGAATGCTTGAAGATATACCAGAGGCATTCGATGAGATGTGTGAAATACTACCCAAGGTATGAGCGATGTGCAAGAAACTTGTGTAGCATGCTCACATTGCGCGAGGTATGTGATCCAAATGCAGACAAGGAAGCCTTATACATCGACCCACCGCTCCTACCACTGAACAGCAACGAATCGAGTCCTTTCGTCCAACCTGATCTGTCCTCATGTGGCGTAGGTGATACAACAATAGCTGATGCCAAGGAAGCTCAGGAATTGGTGCTAGAGAGCCTCGAGTCCTCGTCTTCGTACTTGTCTGAGTTATTGTCCACATTTGATCTACCAGAGACGCCAGTCAAGTTACGCCCGTGCTACAAGGTGGAAATTGACTCTCCTATTTCTCCTACACGAACGACCACGTTAGAGACCGAGGAACTTGAGCGTACTTCCGTCTTTCGTGATCTTCAGCCATTGAAACTTCCTACTAGTCCCGAGGAACACACATTGGAGGCACTTCTCGGTCTATCTCCTGAGGGCACTGACTTTCATTTGTTCACTAAGGAGGATCTTTTTGACCATGAATTCGGCTTAAGGATAAGGGAGCCAGACATGCCTAGAACAAGGCAGAAACCAGATATGAAAGAGTATCCTTCGTGCGTGCTCGATTTACAACGTCCGCAGAATAACAGTCGTGTCAACCATGTGGTCAATGCTGTGCCGGCAAGACATCTCGATCTAGAAGTTAGGTGGAATCCATTCAGGAAAGGACTATCAGTCATCGTCTTTGACGAGGATCTGGCTGAAGACGAGCTGATCCTCGACTTTATACAGCATGCTTCGAAACCTCCAGTGGCTAGCGAGATTTCTGAGGTACTGGTTGGGAGAACAAATTCCGAACATTCTACATCACCGCTGATGCCTTTCGCCTCAATAGCGGAGAACTCTAGGGATGTCGACAACCTTCCATTCCTTGATAGTCCGTCAACAACATCCTGTACTTCTCCGGACAAAGGGATCAATGCTAGCCGGACTCATATCGGCATACTTCAGAGTGTAGTTGACGAGACGCATGAAACTCTAAATGGACAAGCTCAACCATCGATTGCAATTGGCCAATGCCATCACCCACCAGCGCCTGTCATCTCACCAGCCCTATTCCTGGTCGATGGCACAGATTCCGATGTCGTGTCAAGAAGTAGTGAGACACTTCAAGCAAGATCTTGTGATGTCGTAGACTTCCGTACAGATTCTCGAGAACTCTTGCCTGCGCCGATTTATTCTGATTCCACGAAAACCAAGAAGAGTCCGACAGTAGGCAGTCCCGATGGTTCAGCGACAGGACTCTCGTTGTTTGGGTCAGAGTGGGCTATCGCAATGCCACTGCATAAACGTCAGCGCACTTCGCAGGCCTCTGAAAGTCATTACACTTTACACACGCCCCTTGACGTTCGACACAGGATTGATCTTCACATGACTATGCAAGGCAAGGAGCTCGTGCACGATGAACCACGTCCTCCTATCGAATTTGTGGAAACTACAAGCGTTGTACCCAGTGAAATAATGGAACGTGAAATAATCGCTCCAACAAATGTATCGATCTCCTTGATTGGGGCACAATGGATCATTTCCATCTGCTTACTACAATTATCGTCCATCTCCCGTGCTTTCAGTCGCCATCACGATTCAGCCGTCCTGGTCGAGCGTGACTTGCCACAAGCCGATGAAGCCGACCTCGTTGTTTCGACAACCACTGGCATCGTGCTCTTTCGCCTGGAACACGTCCTTGGTGCAACATCCATCAGTCTATTGCCATCACAGCAACGCATCACAAATCTCCTCTGGAAGTACGATACTTTGGTCATTTTGATCTTGTCGAAAGCATCACTGGACGAGTCACAAGTCATGGACCTAGTGTCATTTCAAGCATGGGTCCACGGCATGTCACGCGCATCACCGTGCATCGTCTGTACCTCTGAGCAGGAACTCTTCCAGTACTTGATTTATGCCGCACAGCACTACAATGGCAAACAGGCCGGCAACCACGATAAATCGTTGAGGGAGGAGGAGGAGGAGACGACAGCAGAGTTGTTTCTTCGCAGTTGTCCTTTCGTCAATGCCATGGTGGCTCAGAGGATCCTGCACGAGACTACATTATTTGAGTTTCTAAGTCTCTCACAAGCACAAAAGATGGAGATGCTGAGTCGCATCGGTGTGCGTGACGAAAAAAGACTTTGGATTGTGCAATTCTTCTGCAGTGATTGGCACGCCGACGTACCGGCTCATGAACCAGTCGTCCACTCAGAGTCTGATTACATGGATGCAGACATGTCCATGTAGGGTTATTTATTCCATTGCTATCGTCAAGATTATTCACTATTTAAGTAGATTTCAAGTACTGCTATGATTTTTCGGGAGATACCAAGTTGATGTCTCTTCTTTCGCTCTGATTTTTCGAGCGAACTAAAATGATTGTGTGAATGATTAACACTATTATAATGCTGCGAGAGTGCGACTGAGATAGAAGGTAGTGGCATGCCTCTAGTTCGAGACTTCCAGACCTTTGAGTGCGGGCGTGATGGGTCCCAAGCTGCGCAACGTTTCCTGAGTCGTGCCGTTGGGCAAGTTTTGCGGCGGCATGTTCTTGAGGGTCAAGGGGAATGGGTAGTCGTTTTCCTCCTCCTCGGCGGCAGGGTCTTCCGTGAGCTTGTAGGAGACGTAATCTTCCGTGTTGAGGCCCTGCAGTCCTTCCTGCAGGGACCCGAGGTCGCCGGGCGTCATGGCGCCGGATCTGAATCTCGGCGAGGCCGGTGCCGAGAGCGGGCGTGGGACTTTGATGTTTGAGCTGACAAAGGAATCTTCCTGTTGATCTTCCTCCGCAAAGCTCGTCGGGTACGCGCGACGAAGGGCGAGTTGGCGGGCCTTCATGTACTCCAATCCCATGCGCTTCCAGTCCAAAAAGTCAGAAAGACGCTCGCATCGATTCCTTTGATTGATGCGCTGTCGTCTAGACTTTTTGGTAAAGTTAAACATGACGTCCGTGAGCTGGTTGAGACTCTCGTCCACAGACTTCATCCGCCTGTCGACAATGTAGATGCCATAGTCCGATGGATTCTCAATCAAGTCCTCCATATAACAACCGAATCCCGAGAGGTTGGTCGTGATGGATGGAACACCCATGACGGTACACTCAGCCGGCGTATATCCCCATGGCTCGTAGTACGACGGGAAGATGCCCATATGACATCCACGGACAAAGTCGTCGTAGTCAAGCGAGAGCAAAGGATTGTTGCTGTTGAGGAACTCGGGGTGGAAGATAATCTTGACTCGGTCGTGGGAGGCGTTGAAGAGCTGAACCCTGCGGATCTGGTTCAAGATTGGGTCTTCACCGTCATTCTTCATGTTGTGCGTCACCACTGGTGGCAGCGTGTCTCGCTTGAGGGCAAAGACACGACGCTTTAGCAGGATCTTCTCCTGTGGCGTCATCAGCTCGGAAGCATCTGGCACTTCTGTCCCAGGTTGGCCGGTATATCGAGTGGCACGGTCAAACAATCTTCGACCCATGTCCTTCTGGATCTGTTCGACTGTAGCCTCCAATGCTTTGGTGACGGCCTGGCCCTTGAGTGCTTCGACACTGTACGAAGTGGTCTGTGCTGGCATGATGATGAAGGCCACCACGGTTTGCTTTGAGCCAGAAGACTTCATTTGATGGTTGAGTCGAGCCATGGACTCAATGTACATGTCAACACCCTTGTTCCTGTACTCGTAACGTCCGGCAGTGAAGAAGTAGAGGGTATTGTCGAGATCAAAGTCGTAGTGACCGTAAAAGTGACCTCGCACAAAGTCGTTGATCTTTTGCTTCGCAGTCTGGTGCAAGTTTTGGAATTCGTGCATGGCGGAGAACTTGACAACGTTCATACCGTTCGGCAGCACACCATCCGGCTTTCGCTTGAGCAGATGCTCAGATTCGTACGCCGTGATGTGGGACACGGTGGTGAAGACGTCTGCGGCGTGGGCAGCAGCACGTTCGATGCAGTAACGGTGGTAGATGCCTCGCTTGCCTGCCTCGTGGTCGACGTCAAAGTGCTGCAGATTGTTGTAAAAGTCCACACTGCCGGCACACAAGTACCGTCCGAGCAGAGTCGCATGAGTGGTGAAGATGGTCGTAACATCGATCCTTCGTTTTCGACACAAAGGCAAAGCGACTCCAGCCAACCATTCGTGAAAGTGCGCGACGATCGCCTTTTCCTTTTCCTGTGAGGCAAACTCGCCCAAGAACCAGGCTACGAGGTATCCAAACAAAATGGTTTCATTCGTCTCACCATCTCCATCGGGAGCTGGTATGCCGGCCGTTGCCCAGAGATCAGCCTTCCACTCACCCAGCCATTGCCAAGCACCGGCAAGCTCAAACAAGAGCACACGTGGTGCACCTTCGATGAGCCATCGACCGTAGAGGTACTTGACACCACGCGACTCCATTGCCTTGAGGGTTCGGTGCAGAGCCGGCTGATTGTCGGTCGGCAATTCTTCGACCTCGATGAGGTTTTGGGAAAGCGAGTGGAGTCTGCCAATGGCTACATATCGGTTGAAGGGATACTCTGCAGCAGTGACTGGAGCTTTCGATTTCAAGACCTAGCACAGGTCAGCATGTTCGTTCCGAGAGGTTTCCTTTGAACTTGTTGCACGAACCGAATAGATTCCTCCCACTATAGCGGTTAGCAGCTTGAAATTACACTTTTCACCATGACAGTCATTTCAATACGAGTTCGTTCTAGATGAGTGCCATCGAGGAAGAAACATACCTTTATTCGCTACTTCAGTAGCGACCTCAAACAGGACGTGATTCTGGACATCCCGTGGTTGAGACATGATCGAGTCCTGTTAGTCTGGAGGTCAAACGAGGAAAGTGACCACTATTTCGCCGGAGACTGTCGAACGAAAGACCAGAGTGTCGATGACAAGACTTGATGCAGGCAAACTTGCAGATGTGAAAAGACGAAAGGACAGCTAGTTGGTAGTGGTGGTGATGGTGACGGTGGTAGCTGCCAGAGTGCAGAGAGTGAGACGGGAGGGAAGGGCAAAGATGGAGAAAAGGCCAAGCGGGCGTGCAGGTGGTTGGTCGCTTCACCTCTTCATGCGGGATCTCTCTCTCACACAAAAGTTCCCCATTCAGGCAGTACTTCCCGCCATCCCCGCCAGTGATTCGGTGGCGTTCAGTTCTCGGGCGTGGCTGAGCTGCGACCGGGCCTTCTTCACCAATCAGCGCGTAGATTGGTCTTTTTATGTTCGGGTGAATCACGGGGGAAATATCCATCCCATGCATGCATCCAATGGCTGGCTGTTGCACCTCTTCGCCTTTCAGTTTGAGATCTAGAGCTCTCAGGTATCGATGCTTGCTCCCGGCTAATGAACACTAGTACTTGGATAGATACTGGTACTGTAAGAGTACGCTCAGATTATCAAGTTGGGCAGCTGGCTGATGAGCTGGGAAGCTATTGATTTCACGCTTCAGCTGCACATGAGATCTCGCGTGTATGGGTCTAGCTATAGCTACCTATAGCTAGCTCGATAGATAGTCAGGCGAGCTTCCAAACTTTCTTGCCCTCTTATATGCATCTAGCTACTGTAGATCTGATCCCATCCTCATTTCGAAAGGCAAGTTTTCTCGCCCCATACACGCACACGAGTAGTCAGAATCAGGTGGATACTGCCAAGGTGAGACAAACACATAAGTCATGATCAGGGATGAAAGCTATATATGCTAGTCGGCGTGCTCGAGCAAAAGCCTCTCAGCAGCTCAGCAGGCGTGCAGCACGCAAGCGTCCCCCGCTTTTTCTCCCTGAGGAACCTTGGAAGCCACCAGACACATCACAATCACATTAGTATAGCACCTGCCTAATTGGGTATGCATATGGGCAAAATTGATGCGTGACCTGCTGGCTATATGACGTGGGCCTAAGCTTCATTGCTAACGCGCGCGCATATCGTGTCCACTTGCGTTACGTATGCATGCATATACACCTCTGGCTGCCATACCTTTCAGCACAGCAGTAATGATGCACATCAATCAGCACGCAATAGATATTGCCTGCAAACCACTGCAGCAATCTGGACACTGGTAAAAAATGTCTATCAATTATGTGGTCATTATCTATGATTTCTCGTCTTTCGTCTAGCTATTACGCATCTGCTGCTTGGGAATGGAGAATGCTGGAAGCAAAATTGTAGAAATGCAAATGCTGATGCTTACTGGATCGTCTCTTGTTCTTGCTCTTGTGCCGCACCACTGACTTTCCATGTGACTACTGCGCAGGACGGTGGACCTTGGTCAACTCTGTGCTGGAGATGCCGCGCAATTCGCTCATCTGGCCATCAATTTCGATTCTGGCCACCGTGTCGGGCGCTCGCCAGCAAAAGACATATGGCGAGCCGGCAAAGATGGCCACAATGTCCTTGAAGAATTTGGGAAACATGCTGAGCACATCCGTGGTGGAACTCGGTTCAGGTGTCCCCAGTGTGCAGCTCGCCTTGAAGGACTTGCCATCCGAAGTGGTGCCTGTCCAGGTGAGCGCGAGCTCGGTCGGTAGCTCATAGCCAGATTCCTGGTTGTGAGCTTTCCCTGTGGCTATACTATCGCACTGGAACGACACCAACATGACTTTTCCATCCTTGGTGTAAGTCCCCTGGCCGAGAAGTGGTCCAGCACTCGTGCCAGCCCGGGGTATGTACTGCATTAGACACAGCACCTCTGACGAATCTGTATTGCGAAGCTGGAAATTGGTAAACTCGTTGCAGAAGTCGGTGAATTTCAGGTGCAGATAGGAGGCTTCGGTATACGTCGCATATCCCTGTACACGCTTCTCCACCCCACGAGCATACACCGTGCCAGTGACTGACAGCTTGGGCACGAAACGCTGGCGAATGTTTTGTTGTTGCACCTTGCGGCCAAAGTCATGCACTACATACGCCTCGCTTTCCACGCGGAAATGTAAATCATACTTCAGTTGGTTGTCATTTATTTGAGCCGTCCACCCCTGATGGTCGTCGTCCATGACTATGGAGTGCTGTGCCACATGTATAGAGTATCGATCCGTCGAAACCTTCATCTGAGATGCCCGCAGGGTATGACTTGCCACGATGGCCTCCTCGCCAGGAGCATAATAGGAATAACTGAGTGGAGCCACTTTGACCAGGATCCCAAGATTTCCGTACCTGATACATTAGCACGGACATTGACTTGCCTCTCGTCATCACGCACGCAAACTGCAAGAAACCAGCACTGCCATCGTCGAAATTGAAGTAGAAAGATTTGTATTGCGTCGTGAGTCCTGACTCGGAGATGTTCCATGCAAAGTCCGTCAATGGCGCATTTGTCTCGAATGCACCATCCTTGGCGAAAGGCAAGTCGGCCGGAGGATCAGGCTGGCTGCTTCCACCGAAGAAGCGCATCCTTGACCGACACGCCGGTCTCGTTGCTTGTGAAGGATTGAGTCCTTTTTTGTTTTGACTTGGCAGCGGCGCGGCGGATGGCTTGAACGGGAGTTTGGGAGAAAATCTGAGATTCCTTGGAGATCTGCTGCAGCCTCTTTTATGCCGCTCTACCTGCCGGTAATCCGCGGGTGCTCACTACTACCGTTCTCAAGTCCTTGCAATTGCCAATTCATGGCCTCCTGAATTGCACATGGAACACTTGAGTGTTTAGATTGCTTCTCTGCATAAACTCGGCTCACAGATTGTCAATCGTCATGAACAATCCAGAACTGGAACTCAAGGCGATCGTACTGGCACTGACGGAGAGTGACGATGCCGCGAAGCACAAAGCCACGGTGGACAGATACTTCACCAGGGACGCCTCCTTCGTACACCCTCTCTGCACCGTCGAACGTGGTCCGGACAGCAGAGAGAGGCTCAAGAATGTCTATGCCGTCTACAAGTTCTTCACGCGCGACATTCACATCGACATTCAAAGAGTCACCATCGACGCCAACTGTACGCGCGCCGTGATTGAGCTCGAGGAATCACTCTCCGCCTCCTTCCTGCCTCTACTCCGCGTCAAGAACCTCAAGATCATCACCATCCTCGATTTTGAGCGCATCGACAATCGGTTCTACATCAAGCGACAATACGGTGAGACACCAAAACTTGCACATGGTAGCACCATCTGAAATTAGGTTGCTGACTATTGAATTAGATGCATTCCCGCTGGACCACATCAGCGAAGTCGTCCCCTTTGGGTTCCTCTACAGCTGGTACAAGTCTTCCGCGGGACTGATTGGCGACACCACTGGCGGACTACTCCAGCGTTTCGGATTATGGTAGGTTGCCGACCATGCACGATGACCCTCCATACTGCCGAGAGTGCCTCGCGGCACAAAGCGAAACTCCACATGATGATGATGATGACGACCATGATGCCGCACGAACGAGATTGATTAAAGAGTATATTATAGATGACCACTATAGTTAGAGAGCTAGAATAGAAAATAGAGTACTTCTCTTTCGCGCAACATCCCTCCATTCACGCTCACACACGATAAGTCTTCTTCCGACGCTGAGTATCGCACAATCTTCATATTCAGTCTACAGGCGATATATACACCGCTCCGGAGAGCAGTAGGCACAAAACATCGAAATTTAGTCGCGCAACAAAAGGATGCCTCCACGCCGAATCGAACGACGGACCCCATCATTACTAGTGATGTATTATACCACTAAACCATAGAGGCCATTATTAGCCGAGTATTCTAGCTCCGATATATTTCTCCGACACGCTAGCTCTGTCACACGGAAGCCAAGAAATGGACAATTTGTGTTGAATATCTTTGTGAACTTGTCAATCTGAAAACTGTCCGGAGACCCGATCAGACAAAGGTAATATGCGCAATCACTCTATATTAGTATCTACGAAACACAAAGAGCATGTAGCAGAACAGATATGTGTATGTCATTCTACGTGTCATCAGGTTTCTCCTGATATTGAGTTGCTCGTGCAGCGTAAACCAATAATTGGCCTGACAAGGAACCTCGACAGAGCTTCATTACTGTCGACTTTGTGCCAGTAAACCTGACAGCAGCATCAATCATGTTGTGCCATACAGTGCGTATCGATGGGGTCAAACAGCGATGTTCTATTGCCCTGACTTGCGAGCTAGTGAACAGGCAATCCTCCCGTGTGTGTGATGCCAAGGAGTAATAGCATAATTATGTCCTGAGAGGAATATCATGCGCCGATGTAGATAAAGGAGGTAGATCCATGCAAGATACTGAAGCCAAGCAAGTTTAGTCAGTACGAACACTGCATTAGGCAGCATTTTTGCGGCTCCTGAGACCAAGGAACCTCGCGCACTCATTGAACAACACGGTAAACTCGGCATCAGTCGGCAAGGGCATGCCTTCTTCGTAGTGGACGAGTCCGTAGACCTTCATCGACTCGAGCAGCGACTCCTTCGTGATGGCCTCAAACTCCGCGACTGTCATGGTGGGCAATTCCGGTGCTTCCGGGTCCGGCGACGGCATCCACTCCACGACATCGGACGGCTCTCGTGCAAACGAGTTGGCAGTCCGCCTGATGGATCGTTCCTCCAACTCGTCCAACTTGACTTGCAGTTCCTGCACCAGTTCGCCGATGAGATCCTCCTGCTGCTGCTGGCCACCTGTCGCCTGCTCGAGCGGCTGTCCATTCGTCGACGAGATGCCCATCCTCGCCGCATCAATCCGCATAATGTCCTCACCGTGCTGCATCAACAACTTTGTGTTTTGCTTTACCAGCGTCGCGATTTGTACCAATTGTCCCGCCAAGCTCTTCATGGACAAGTCCCCTTCTGCTGGCTCACTCGCTCGAGCTTTGCCACTGGCTTCGGCGCTTGAGGATGAAGACATTTTACTGGGAGATCACAATATGGTTCGGTCTGCTTCAGCTGTGTAAACGTGTAAACAAGAGACGAGTTGTTTCCAGAAAAGCAGGAGAAGATGTCCATATATATATATAGTTGTGTTAAAATGACAGGCACTCACACATTGCAGCGCCGGTGTGGAGAGCACAATCAAGTGGCGCAACGGGAAATGTGAAGGACAGTTTGATTACGAATGATCAATGCCTTTGGTGTACGGTACCAGGTCCGGTATGCGTCCATGGCCATGCATGCTTGTGAAGATATATAAGCATAGGCAGATTGTATCGACAAGCCCGTCGTGACAAGACTAGGATAACTCTGATCTACACATTATATCGCTCTATGTGCCAGCGAATATCCGACTTTGCAGTGTTGTGATGTGCTTGCTCTGCACAGTGTTCAATGCTGCTTGATATCGAATCTGGCCCACAACCGAAGATTGTGACTGGGCCATTTCCGCAGCTCGACACAAATGCGGCTATAATCTTCGACACTGAGTCGGCTGAGTCTCGGTAGCTCATCATGACAGAGTCCATGTCATGAAGGGCCACTGTCGGAGACTTTTCCATTGCATTTGCTGGCAGAATCGAAGCATACTGATCGGTGCCGATCCTTTCACGACTGACCACGATCTCGATTTGCAGCAGACCGCTGAACTTCTGCATTAAATTGCGAATCTCTTGCTCTACCCATGCAACATTGCCTGTGAATTGTCAGTCATTGTGCTTCATCATCTTGAGTTCACCACTTGCCTTGTCTTCGTACGAACCATATCAATTTGATAGATCGCAAGGATGTGTTGGAGCAAGAATGCAAGGTCGAGAGCGCAAATGATATGCCTGTTCCACCGACTATTATCAGCACATGGCGGTCGGCGATCAGGGCACTGTCGAGAGCGCCGTATGGCCCGTCAATCAGAACACTCACTGGCTCCTTCGTTGCCCAGAGATGATTGACTAACTCATGTGTCAGACCAGACTTCTTTCTGATGATCAATTGTAGCGCGTCTTGTTCTCGACCAGCATTTGCGACCGTGAACGGATGTGGTTCCCACTCGCCAAGCGAGACGCAGTAAATGTAGACGTGATCTCCCATTTTCCACGACTTCATGCCCGTATTGCTGACTTGGACCACAGCGACGCTAATGTCGTCAGCGTCCGTGTGCACCGTTCCCGTGAGAGTGGTTCGTCCACGACTTCGCCATGACTTCAGTGCAATAAAAGACCAACGAGCTAGTCGGTCGGAGTAATATACCGCCACGCAAGCTATAAGCCATCTCGATTCTTGCGGCCAATGTACCCAACAGCCGATGATAAGCAAGATTGATCCCAAATTGTGCGTAATGCGGAAGAACTCATAACCAGTATAACGTCGAACCATTGGTATAGAATGCAGAATAAGCCAAGTCATGAAAAAGGACGCGAAAAAGCCTCCTAGCCAGTATCTCATGCTCCAACGGGTCGCCAGATAGCCACCTGTCATGTGGTAATTCACGCCCATCTCGATTGTCCACAAGAGTGTGTGTGCCCAGGACAGAATGAAGACTGTCCAACCGACCCAGCGATGAAGAAGGCCAAAGCTTGTATATGGTATTCCGGAAAAGAGAGAGATCAAGCTGTACCTCGTCACGAGGAGGAATACCAGTGGTAGACTGGCAAAAGCTAAATAGCCAGTTCTGTTGGCAATAAACTGCAATGTTGTTGCTCTTTGAACATATCCGGGTGCGTGCTTTGAGGTATACCTGTAGGAATGCCCATATGGGATATCGACAAAAGTCAAGAGGATATTGTACGCCGTATACGAGAATATAAGCAACAATTGAAGACGTGTCGTACGTAGATCAAATCCGTATGCAGTCCGAAGGCCGCACTGCCGTTCCAGCTTACCCAACCAAGGTCTTCGTAGGCCTTTGAGGGCGCGGTACATGCATAGCACAACACAGATACAAGCTACGCCTGCCCATAGAATCCAAGCGTATCGTAAGTGCTTCTTGTACTGCCTTTGATATAGGACAGAGTATATTGCAGCTTCAGCCTTGATGTCACTCGTGACGGAACTACTGACAGGATTATAGGACATTTAATATATATGTCAGAGCCCAAGAATTTCCCAAATTGTGACAACCTGGTCATGGCATTTTATGACACACCTTCGACTGATTCATGAAAGAATCGTCCATGTACTAGAAAATCGGGCACAGAAGGATTGTTGTCCTATCTATGGCAAGCAGCATGCTTTGCTGCTCACATTGTCTCAAATGAGCGATTTTCTCTCAAATAAGATCGTGCGGCGCGATAGCGGCCTCAGCGTCTTCATTTTCATTGAGAACATCTAATCAGAACCCATGCATAGCGTTTGACTTGATTCTATCTGTTTCCTGGCTGCGCGACAACAATCACATCTGCCTCATAGGTTTAATTGTCACTGGTGCTGTGTTTAAACAATTTGCTCGCGTGGAGTGCAGCTGAAGAAGAGCGCGCATCAACTCCACATTTCAGCATAAACTCCAGGATCAAAAGCTTGGTGGCTATCAAGCTTAAGGCACAACGCAACAAGGATCAAGATCAGTGCGATGGCTCATGGTATGGCTATGAGCTCAGGCTCCAATAGTTCGAGCATAGGAATGGTCTTTACCAATAATTATAGCGGTGTGCCTATACTATTTGCAAGGTGTGTCAATCAATACCAAGTCTCTGCACATACCTGATTCATGTGATAGTTGGACACCCATGGACAATGGAGCTTACCTTGGTGCCTGGTTTGCCATCTTCTTCCTGGCCATGTTATTTCGTGGCCTACTCTGGTCCCGAACAGTGTTCGAGACGCGATGGGCAGCTCGATGGTATAGCAAGTATGACATTCGCCTTGTACAACCACGCCCAGACACCGAGAGTATCCATGCAATCGACAAATTGGAAGAGAAGAAAACTGCTATCTCAAGCTCGAGAACTCAGGTACCAGCTCATGCACCCTTTCGATTACAGGTCGAGATCCCACGAATGTTGTTGGTATTTGTCACAGTCATCGTGGGTTACAGTTTAATGTTGATCACGATGACATACGTTGTTGTAAGTTTGCTTTTGCAATTTCGATCAAATCTCATGTCGCAGGGATATTTCTTCGCGGTCTGTACCGGTCTGGCTATAGGTGAGATGGTCTTTGGGCGGTACACGCACAAATACAACGCGAGTCCGCCGAAAGACGAAACCTTGTGTTGTGTTTAGAAATCTTATCGAGTTGATCACTAAGTACATCGCGCGCAAGTGTTGTCAAGAAGGAACACCGGTCAACAATGTAAGAGCCAATGCCCCGTCTGGCCACAAGAAGGTCTCTCGTTAATTGCACATCCATTCCTGATTGTGTGCTGGTTGAACCCTTGCCATCGTGCCGTACAATCTTGGAATTCTGGAAGGAACTCGGAAGGCGTCTACTGAAGTCTCGACGTGTGGCTGCGGATTTGTGGGGGAATTCACGAGAATATGTTTCGAGTCTAACTTCGACCACAATTGCAATTATATACAGTAGCACTCGTAGCCACTGCGACCGCCAGGTGTCGGCGCAGGCTTGAGTATACACAAGATTTCGGACATATACTTGTGCGGTTCAGACAACCATATAAACTGAGGATGTACTGCTTGTAAATTTTGACACTAGTGCCTGGCCATGGACTTCTTGTCAAACATATCATCCATCGATGAGTCACGGCCGACCTTGTATGAATTGATAGCTCAAGATCAATTGAGGGATCTGCTGCAACCGGCAATCCGCTATGTACTGGCATACTATGCAGAAAGATATCCGCGTCATCTCTTGAGGCTCGCCAACAGCACTGATGAGCTTTATGCGGCGCTGATGATTGTCGTAGAATCTCACTTCTTGAGACATTACGGCGGCACATTCACAGAGAACTTTTATGGTCTCAAAAGGGTTCGAGCAAGCAGCATCAGAGATCTTTCCAAAACAGCATCGTCGGCCCCTCAAATACTCGAAAAAGCAACGCTATTGAAACGCAGGGATCGCATATGGTCGATCGCATTCATAGTAGGCATACCATACCTCAAGGCTAAGTTGGATGAACAATGGGAGATCCATGGGACACAGGCCTCAATCTTGAATAATGCGCATCGTCGCGAAGTTCTCAGTGCGAATGCTACCATCAAACAGAAGTGCAAATTTCAGCTCAAGAGATTCTTCAGACTCACATATCCCACCTTCAATAGTGCTTATCATTTGAGTGGATTGTATTTCTCCTTGGCTTATATGTTCGGGTCGTCACAATATCACACTGCTGCACATGCTTTATTGAGACAACGAATGCATAGACTAACTGGAGAGGATTATAGACGCATTGAAACATCTATGGGCACACCAATTGAGCTGCCACCAAACTCTTCCTTATCACCACTGGTATTTCTTCGAGTTCTGCTGCCTCGTGGCATCTCGGCTTTAAAGTATATCTTGCCACTTGGCATTTTTTTCCTCAAATTCCTGGAATGGTGGCAAGCGTCCGACTTTGCAGCACAATTGGCACGCAAAACCTCCAGCAGCATTGATCTACCACCACCGTCTGAAGTGACGCAACAACATGATGGTGCTCAAATGACAGTCAATCAGAAGAACTGTCGAATTTGTAGTCACACCATCGTCAATCCCACTGCCGTCCAGACCGGTTATGTCTTTTGCTACGTATGTGCCTACAAGTGGGTGAAGGACTCGTCCAGCTGTCCTGTCACAGGCCAGAAGCTACTCAATGGTGTGGACGGTCTCCGACGGCTTATGGTTTGATCGAAACTATAGTAAACGTGGCTAGAGCAACAAATTGTTTTTTCGAGTGAAATACCTTTGGGACAATTTATCCAAAACTTCATCGACGATGCACCAAGTCTGCGTGTCAAACACAAGGCGCGCAGACACAAGGTGTGAAAAAATAACATTTACCGGAGTGTACTCCTGTGCATGCATTTGCAAAGCAAGTTTCATGAACATCTGTCAATAACTGTATTCCCCAGATCCCGTGTCCGAAGATCGCCTCTTACGAAAATGGCAGTGCTTTGTTGTCCGAACCCTGGCGGCCAGAAGTCCGATGCACAGTTTTCACAGTATCTGAAGCGCTTTCTGATGTCATTAACAATGCAAGATCCCCGTCATTGTAGGACTCCGCAACTATGCAGTCTCGGAAGATCATTAGCGAACGCGGCAGCGAACCGTCAAGAAGACACTGATCATCGCACAAACCTTCGTCTCGCAAGGGAAATCGCCGATGCGTTGCTGGCTAGTCTGCTACATGAAATCACGACAACTGGGCTAAAGCGAGACTTTCTAGGCTATCCATATGAAGGACTCTCGAATCGAACACAGTGGGACTTTGGGCGGCAAAACGGTGCTGGGGAGTGTGTAGTGGGGTCTCATCAGGCCTTGTATTCATCGGTTATCCGATATCTCAAATCCGATTTACAGATGCGAGGTTTCGTGGTACACAGTGTCGCATTTTGTGAGGAAAGATTGATACCTTTGCAAAGACAACCACCAGCAAAAGCCTCGTGCAGGGGACTAGGATTGACATATTACTTGACGTAACCAGCTGGCATCAATCTCGAGTTGCTTGAGCGCTAGTCATGGAGGGCTAGTCATCGATTCGTCCTCCTATAGCTATAGCTAATGTACTACATAATCTTCAATCGCAAGCACCATGATTGACACGGTCAATATTGGGTGAAAATGACCGGAAGCATACACATGACCCACGATCTTAGCCTATGTGCGTCAAGCTGGAAAGACACGTCAGGCTGAACGCGACACCGTCAAGCTTAAGACTGCAGCTGCCGGGGCTGCACGTCAAGATGATCATCCCGCATCCGATGGTGTTGCTGCACCTCCTGCTGCTGCTGCTGCTGCTGCTGCTCCATATGCAGAGAGCTTCGCGCGTCAGATGGGAAAGTGCGCTTGCGGCATGACGCAGGAGTCTGTCAAACTGCCTGATCGGCTGGCTGGCTGGCTGGCTGAGTAGATGTCTTTGCGGTAGAAGCAGACGCAGCCAGCAGAAGCAGAAGCAAGATGACCGTTGGGAATGCGTCGCGCTCAGAGCGCGAGCGCGCGCGCTGTCCTCCACTCCTGATTGGCGCAGCGCGCACTTGATCGAACCCTAACCTTTCAACTGTGCGTGAATGCGCGTGAATGTGCAGGGTTTGTGGCAGTCCCCGTTTTGTTTTTCAGGCTCGCCAGGTTTGTTTGTGTCTCGGGTAGCCGAGATTGCTGAGGGCGAGAAATTTGGTTGCCGTGTATGTTGGGCAGCGCAAGCACACACAAACGCTCACAAGGGAGCCCAGCTGCTGCCTGCATAGAGCGCAGACCGTGATTCACGCACAAGCACAAGCACACACACGCAGACGCACGCACAGAGGACAGACACGCTGGGCAGACAACCGGCCCGCAGCCTGCAGCATCCTGCGTGAAGCAGCTACTGCCGCTCTCTTCCTTGTCTACATCAGCCAGGACATGCAGGTCCTGCTACTGCTGTTACCTCTCTAGACTCTCTCTCTCTCTCTCTCTGGCCCCTCTAAGAGACTTCCTTCCCTCTCGTGGTCCGGCTTCGAGCTAGGATTTCCACATTCCTCGCAGGCACGCAGTCTGCTCGAGTATCAATATCCCTTGTTGTGGACTACGATCAATCGGCAATTGGAGTGACAAGCGTCTGTCTTGCCTTACAGGACACTGACAAAGGACGCTACCAGTTCTTCTTTCTCTGTTGTGTTCAAGGACAACATCCTTGGCTTGTTCGACACTCGAAATTGTTTCTGGCTAAGGAGTCTTATTCGTGGAAACACACTAGAGAACTCTGTTTAGATCAACTAGTCTCACGCGATGAACGGCACTGTGAGTACATCTCTGCGAGTCTCTCGCGTCATGTTCTGAGCTCCTTACTCATGACAATAGCGTCGTACAACAAGAAATACTCAAGAGACACAGACTGACGAGAATGCGAGACCGACGCGGATGACGAGGGCGAAGAGTTCTCAGATTGTAGGCAAGACTATACAGAGCACAGTGCCGGTGGTCAAGCCAACGAGGAAACGCGCAGCTCTGGGAGATGTCAGTAATCATGTGCCAGCGACGACCGTGGGTCAAAATGCGAACGCTGGCAAGGCAGTCGGTGTCTCGAAAGCAAGCATAGCTCTCAGGCAAAGGGCATCGAATGGGCCGGTCAAGGCCGAATCACAGATCCTCGTCGAGAAGAGAAAGCCGACATCTGTAGCATCCACAGCATCTCGTCTCAGCAAACAAGAAAGTCTCGTCGAGGAGCCGCCTGCAAAGCAGAGAAAGACTCTGCCCTCATCTCCAGAATTGGCACTGCCGACTGATACTCTCAATACACTCAGGTCAGCTTCGCCGCCCGTCGTAGTGGAACCTGTCCAAGACTGGGACGACCTCGACGCAGATGACATACAAGACCCACTCATGGTTTCCGAGTACGTGGTGGAAATCTTTGAATATCTACGAGAACAAGAGTTACTCACCCTGCCAACGCCTGATTATATGGAGCGCCAGAAAGAGCTGCATTGGAAGATGCGCGGCATCCTGGTGGACTGGCTCGTCGAGGTTCATCAGAAATTCAGGCTACTGCCCGAAACCTTGTTCCTTGCAGTCAACATCATAGATCGTTTCCTGTCGCTTCGTGTCTGTTCTCTGCCGAAGCTCCAGCTAGTCGGCATTACCGCATTGTTCATCGCATCCAAGTATGAGGAAGTAATGTGCCCATCGATACAAAATTTCATCTATATGGCTGATGGTGGCTACACGGACGATGAGATTCTCAAGGCTGAACAATATGTAAGAACGCCTGCGATTATTGTGGTTGTGACACATCGCTAACAAATCACTAGGTCTTGCAGGTCCTGGAGTTCAATCTTTCCTCACCAAATCCTATGAATTTTTTACGCCGTGTCTCCAAGGCAGACCAGTATGACATACAAGTACGAACCGTCGCTAAATATTTGCTCGAGATTTCGCTGGTGGATCACCGCTTCTTAGTGTACCCTCCGTCTCTCGTCGCTGCAGCTGGCATGTACCTCGCGCGGTATATGCTCGATCGAGGGGACTGGGACGCGAATCTGGTACACTACTCCGGATACACTGAAGGTCAACTGATCGGCTGTGTGCGCTTAATGATTGACTACCTCACGAAGCCCGTTCGCCATGAAGCGTTCTACAAGAAGTACGCTTCGAAGAAATTCATCAAGGCATCGCTCTATGTCACTCAGTGGGTGAACAAGGAGGACAATATCGCTCAGTTTGACGACATTGTCGACACAGGAGACTATCTCATTGAGGACGACGTCGACTACTAGTGTAGTACTGCGAGGAGACGAAGCATGCATGCATCTCGAGGACTTTGTTGGTAGAAAAAATGGTCTAATCAACGGGAGACAAAGACCAGTGAAATGAATATTGAAGAGCAAATTGTACAACTATAGCGTCCGAGAAAGGCACGTTCAAGCTAGTGCTCAGGACCTTTCCTTCTGTTGCGGCCAGGTTATTCTTTTTCCATAGCTCGCCCCAAATGTATCAATATGAATGTTTCAATTTGCCATCGGATCCACATCTGGAATTGACTGAGTTGTGTTCATTGAGTGCAAGGAGGATCAAACGGAAAGTCGAACTTCGTGTCGATTTCTGCCATCCCGCGCTTTTCCTCCCGCATCAGCCTTGCCGCCATTGCGATGTGACAACTCCGCAGCAATTCTGTGCTCCACTAACGAGCGTCAGTTGGTACTTCTACTCTTGCTTGCCGTTGCAAGCGCTGGCGACGCTTGATTTGTCGTCGCAGCTCAGACCATACGCTGCTCAAACATTTCAATCATTGCGAGAACTGGCGCAGGGCAATTGGTAACCTTCGACACTCTGAGAGGGTAGAGGTTCCTGTTAGTGTCCGAAAACGTCAAAACTCTCACTGGATCATTGGAGGAAATCAATTCTCTCGACTTCCGGATACAAAAAAATGTCGGCGGTACGGTGCGAGGATATCGCGGAGGTGGATCGCTGGAATTTGGCGATTTCGTTGGTGATTGCGGTAGGGATCGTGGGCTCGTATGTGCCGCAACACATGCGCATCTACCGTCGGGGCACATCGGACGGCTTGAGTCCGTTTTTCCTGTTGTTGGGGGTGACGAGTTGCACGAATTCGCTCATCAATATCGCGGTGTTGCAGTGGAACGTGTTGCGGTGTTGTTCGGTCTTGTCGGTAGGGGTGTGTGCGGCGAATGGGTTGGGCGTGATTCAGTTGTTGTTGCAGTGGGCCATGTTTAGTTTGACGCTGGTCCTGTTTCTCGTGTACTTTCCACGACCGTCGTACTTTCCGCAAACTACCACCACTACGACGACGAGGACGACGGCGAGGACGACATCGGCGTGGGAGCAAGGGGATGGGATACCCGTTGCGCGACCGGTCCCGCGACACACCTCGCTCTCATGGAACTTGTCGGTGGCCGTATCCTGCGTGGCCCTGATCCACCTGGCCACCTTCACCGCAATCTCCCTCTCCTTCCTGCGTCGTTCGGCGACCCGGGAAAAGGCCATCACATGGGCGAATTGGCTGGGTGGTTCGGCCATGGTCCTCTCGGCACTACAGTACCTGCCTCAAATAGCGACGACGTTGCGCCGGGGCACACCGGGTTCCCTCAGCATACTGACGCTCTCCCTGCAGGCTCCCGGGTCATTCATCTTCGCATACTCCATCGCACAGCGTCCGGGGGTACGCTGGTCCTCCTGGGTTCTATTTGTGGTGACGGGCACCCTACAGGCCGTCCTCGTCGGCGTCTGTGCGTACTTTTCGATGCGCACGAAATATCATTGGGGCGAGAGGCGGCAGATTCGTCGCGAACAGGCACAGCGCGACTATGATGTCCAGGAAGACCAACGCGTCGGACTCCTTGAGGAACAGACGGGCGATGAGAGCGAGGACGAGAGTCAAGTCGTCAGGCGGACGTACGAGGATGGCGCTGAATGATTTAGTACACTCCGAAATGCACTCCGATCAAGTCGAATGGTTTATATAGGACACAATGTATAAAATTAAAAGGAATAAAAAATTGCATGGCACGTCATTGTGAATTTCGTGAATCATCATTGTTGCGCTACATAAAGGATAAAGTGTCATACTACGGCGCTCGCGTATATTCAAAGTGCAAATTCTCGCTCCCATTCATCCGTTCCCATTCATTCATTCCATCACTTCCACTTATATGTGGCCGTGTCAGTCTCGATCATAGTCAGACCATGACGAGGTCCGCCTCGAAGCGACATCGATCGATGGCCTCGACGAACCGATCGAGACTGGCGACAGACGCTGCCTGTTTCCGCTCTCGCGACTCTTTTGCGCGAAAGATATCTAGCCAAGAGACGTCGTGGTCGACTTCATCATTATTGAGACTGGACAATCCGGTCCGTTGTTCATGGACTGTTCCGCTCGTGACGCCGACGTCGTGCAGGAACCGCTCGACTTGATCCCTATCCTTCCCGTGGAAAATCACCTGAATCGCCATTGCCGTATTAGTGCCGGCTTCACTAGTAGTAGTCGTCAAGGTGTAGGGAAAAGCGCCGTGACGCAAGAGTTTCGTCAAGTCGCGGCGGAGTCTTGCGAGAAACTGGGGCATGCCGCAGAGGACTTCATCTACCTCTGCCACCACGGCGCGGTCCAGCGTGCCGGTCTGTGGGAGAACAAAGGCGGGACATAGCGGGATACTCAGCACCGTGGTGACTTGTTCTTGGCCACGCAGCCCATGTAAAACGCGTCCCGTAGTCGGTCGCTTTGCTGACGAGGACGAGGACGTCGGGGGCGGGAAGAAGGGCGCGTTGAGCACGCCGGCGCGCAGACCCTGCGAGATGGACTGGTAGACTTCCCGCGCGACCTGCGCATGACTCAACGGTGTCGTGGAGAAGTTTCTGCCGCCGCCGCCGCCGCCGCCGCTTGCACCGTACCCATGACTGCGCAACGTGCCGGAAGTCAGTCGCGGACGAATCGCCGTCCGTCCAAACTCAGTCTTCACAAATGCCGCGGCGACGGATGCTGGTCTCGACGATGACGATGGTCTAGGACGCCCGGGGAACGCGGTGCCTTGCGTGTAGAATCGCTTGTCGCCGGGAAAGCGCGGTGCCCGTCGTTGTGGTAATGGCACGGGGATCGCTCGCGGCGCTCTGTTGCTGGGACGGAGTAGTTCCTGTAATCCATGTTCCGTCTGCGCCAATTGTCGCTTCAGCGCCTGAGCCGCCTTGCGAGCAAACTCGCGCCACGGACTCAACTGAGGCATCTTGATGGATGTCTTTGAGAAGAGATGGCACTAATGCTGTACAATCTCGATGTTATAATGTAAGCTGGAAGAAACACGGCGACACGCATCATGGTGGTGGTGGTGGCAAGTGCGGGCGAAGCTTGGAATGGTGCAACTTCGGCTAAACTTATCTAAAAGGCATGGCGGGGATTGATTCAGCAGAGAGATTCGTGTTGATTGATGCTCAATTCCTGCTACCATTTGGCTGCAAAAGCTACCCAAACACTATCTAGTCTGCAATGATCCTCTCGTTGCACAACCTGACATGACTCGACGATTGTGCTTATCGTGATGATGTGCTCGTTAGTGGTGGCCAGTCTTCGTCAGCCAACCCCGTGGCCGCCATGGTGCCGGATTCCACGGGACAATCCTCATCATCGTGCTCGTTGTCGGAGGAAGACTGTCCTTCGTAGTGCTCTAGTGTGCGAAGCATCTCTTCGCGCGACATCCTGGCACCATCTTCCGGAGAAGAGCAGATGCTCTTGGTGATCACGGGCGAGCTGTCCTTAATCTTTTCCGGCAAGGCCGACTCGTGCGATTTACTCACCCTCATCTGAATCGATCGAGGCGCCGTCATGTTGGCTCGCAGACGTGATCTGCTACGTGGTCTTCCTTGTGCTTTGTTCGCTACTTGATCACGAACTTGTGATGGCGATTGTGGCTCCGATTCACTCAGGCGTCGTCTCTTCTCGTCCAGTGTGGTGCGCGCCAATTGGTCCGAGGGAACTTCGCTCTCTCCCCTCTGCCGCTTCGAGCCACTGATACCTTCTTGCGAAGTCGCAAGTTGTCCGAAACCGTGAGTGGCCTCGAGTATGGCAAAGTCCTCAAAGACACTATCCATTGATTTTGTCAACATATGGTTTGGGATTCCGAAGATTGCCGATCGCAAAAGTTCACAAAGTTCTGGCTCGGAGCTGTCTGTCCGTCGGATAATACCCAACATGCCCTCTAACAGTGTCCGTATCGTTGGGCTCAGGATATTGTTACTGCTCATTAGGCCTGTCAAAAGTCGCAACAGACGTCTCGAGTCCAGCTGGTTTTCATAGAAATAAATCTTGTCCGTATCACCTGCTGCCCACTGCTCGAGAAATCCGGCAAAAGTCGTAGAAGCCTCCGGATCCACGATTTTGAGGATCTTCAGAAATCGCGAATTGATGTCGACGTGGTCCGCAAGCGATCCACGAGTCCACTTTGGCTCAGTCAATGGCCGTTGCTGATCCAACTTGATGTGTATTTTCTTTACACGCGCCAGTGCACCATTAGTAAAGTCCGTATCCGTGAGACTCCATTGTAAGGTGGATTGCGCAGGCAGTCGATCATGACCGCTGGAACCGTGCAAAGGACTAGCGGGTCGTGATTTTGCTGTCGCAATCTCAAACGCAGCCCACCCATCCGTCTCGATCACTATATTTCCCTTAGATCGCAGAAATTGAATAGCCTTGATATGGTGTGCCGGTATAACGATTCGCTTTGTGCCCTTACAAACACTGATGCTGACTCTATCAGGGCTGACCAGTGCAGCCTCAGTCGCACTCAGTGTTGAGTCGGGGTCGCAATCGCCACTGTTCCGAAAGCAAAAGCGAATCCTCGAATCTCGCGTCTCCACTTCCTCCTTGATCTCCTCCGAGGACCACTCACCAATCCGAATACTCGCGATGCGAAAGTCTGAAAAGGTCTTGCGTCCTGGAGCACCCCTTACCGGAGTCGTTCTCTGTACTTTGCCATTATTACGACCGGTGCTCGAGTGGTTCGCTTCGCCACTATTCTGCGACCTCAGTGCTGTTCGGGGTCTCTTCTGTGGCGGTGTGTGCGCAGTATAGTTGTGCATCACGGGACCCGCACTCATATGCTCGTGCAAATTTACGGCTGCACTCATATGATACGGCATAGCGCTGGCGTGCGGCACCTGCTGATATGCTCCGTACGGCAACAAGTACGGCGTTACATCAGTCTGTCCTTGCGCGGGATAATATGGCTGCTGGGTACTGTGATAGTATTGGAAAGAAGTGTTTTGTAGATGTACATTACTGCCTCCGCTGTTGCTAGTATTGCGAGAAGCGCGGCGTGACTTGTGAAGTTGTCCATTAGACATGGTCGCGTGGAGAAGTGACGGCTGCGGAATTCTTTGCGTTGTGAGTAATTCAGGCACTCACGTACAGTATTGCAAGAGCCACTACCTCATGAGAAACTGGGAACTCTGCTGGATCTTGTTCACCCATACATCTTTAGTCTATATAAGTATGCATGTACTTCTACGTACTAGAAGTCCGCGAGGTTCGAAGTGGACGCAAGCAAAGACGCGCTACCTCCGTGCGGCATCCCACAGAAGCCACGAAAGTGTGGAGCCGTGGCTCTTGTCCGAGGGAAGATGTTGTGCACGTGCACGTATACATACAAATGTTCGTGCATGGGCATAATCATGTAAATAGCCTTTCCTCGATATCTCCTCGTTAGCCTCGTCAATTGCCTAGCTCCCAACTAGGTGACATTGTACAGTGAACCGCCTGCAGAGCAGCTGTCAGGGCTCTGTATGAGACTCCAAATACCTCTTCAGGTCAAGGGCACACTGCTGAAAGCCCTCTTCCAATCGACCCTGGAGCAGCCACACGAGATACGCACCGGGTGATGCCATGGTCTCCCACTGCGAGTGTAAGGACACCGAGGCAGAACCTGCCTGGAGGATGACTCACCTGCACGTATTCGCACTGGCCATGTCCGAGATCGTTGACGCACTGGACTCTTTCACTCCTCAAGAGCCACGAGGGTCGTCCTAAACTGCGCCAGCGTAGCACTCGTTGATCGCGATCGACCCCGGTGACCTCAAGAGGCTGCTTTTGTACTGGCAGACCTGTGGATGAGCAGTTATGCAGAGAGCACAGGAAGCCATACCCCGAATATGGGCCTCTATCACTAATTCATCTCCAGCAGCGAGACTTTCTAGAGTTTCCTGCTTGCGGATCTCAATTCTTGGCGTGAAAGTATTCCATTTTGAGTATCCCTTCGTGTCTAGCAAGGCCTCGAACACCTGGTCTGGTGATGCTGCAATCTTCACTGAGCCATGCACAGTAAAGACTCCTTCAGCAGTGGTGATCAGGGGAGTGCTTATCACAGCCATCCCCGAAAAAGTAGCAATACACTCGCACCAGGTATGTGAGGGTATTCTGTGTCCTTGATGGCCATTCTCGGCCTCATATTTTATCTCCAAGGTATCAACCTCTGACATTTGCTGTCCAAAGTGATGAAGGACATGTGCGCAGCCACCATCCATTCGGTACCGGCCCCGCGATCCCACAATTTCATCTGCGCCGTTTGTGGATCGAGGCGAGTACAGTTGTGCAGGACAGTCTCCGTGCAGGTACCTAAATTTCTATGGAAATGTACATCTACGTGTCAAATAGACGTAGATATTCCGAAAGGACGGAGATTCTAGCCAAGAATCATGGTGCGCAAAGCAAAAGCCAGTCATCTCCCAGACTAATTCAGCTAGGAACTCACCGAGTGCATCCGCACAAAGATAGAAGAAATGCGACAGAAGAAGCTTGCTAGGCATGCTGCTGCAAGCGCAGCCACTGAACACCTGATAACGCAGCTCAACATGCGTCGTGCTACTCTGTTCGAGGCGCTCGAGAATGAGTTGCAAGCGCATTCGCTTCCTAGCCACAGTAGACAGCTGAAGATAAGTGAAAAGCACGAATCGGACAGAGTGGACATAAAGGCTGCCTCGGCCGAGTACGATGAAGCATACGAATCTCTAGTGCATGATCCTTTGACAACGGATAAAATACATGATGGTACATTGCACCTCGCCGGCAACGTCAACCAGACCTCTTCACAGGCTGACGGCAGTATCGAGTCATCGCAGGAAATTGATCAAAGACCTAAACCATCGGGCAACCACAATTCGAGTCAGATTGATAGGATAGCCAAACTGCGAGAGGAGGCAGCGGAAACTGATGCGCGCTTACAATCTGAGCGAGCATACTTACAGACACTGCGAAGCTCGCTCGCCGCCAGTCTGGCCAGTATCGAGCGATTGGAGACGGACTTGTGCCAACATTCCGAGTCTTGGGAAGCTCGGGAGAAAGATCGTTTGTCTGTTGAGCAAGCGCCGCCGCGCTATGCAACCAAGAGGAAACGAGGCAGTGATCAAGCGACGAACGATGACTATGAGTCCTTTCCACAGAGGAAAGCCGCCAAGACGGTTGAAGCAATCGGCTGGATGGGCTTGGGATCAGGACTCTTCTATGCCGGAAGAGCATACAACCTGTTTTGAGTGCGCTCCTATGCGCTGATGCTTGAATTCTGGACTATGCGAATGACTTTGTGTCGAGCTTTGTATTGCGATATGGCATGCTTTGTAGTTTGAATGAACTTTATGTTTTGTCTATCACAAACATTCCTGGTTCTATCCCTAATTTGAGGCAATCTCATTATGCTCATATTGAAATTGGAATTGTTGTTAGCTGAGGTTTGAAAGTCATTTTGAGGAAGGACATGCACAGAAAAGTCACATCAGTGCTCCTGATTCTGCTTGACTTCCTCTGGAGGGGAAACACCAGCTGCAGTTCTCTCATGAGTTGCCATAGTGTCTCTCATCTCTTGAAGAGCATCAAATTCAAGTCACACGAACAGAGGAACGACAAGAGGACAAACGACAAGTTGGCGTGCAACCGTGGCAATACTTACTGGCTATGACAACAAACTTGAGCTCGCAACAACCACCGCTATGGACCTGCGACGTCTCGAATCTTATCCTTGCAGAGTCCTGAGTTGCCAATCAGGTGATAATTTTACCATGCAGCGGACATTGCTTGTCGTTAGTAAAAAGAGCAGCAATTTTTTTTTCACACGATCGCCTATCCGAGCTACGGCGGACTCGATATACCTCGAATCGAGCATTTGCGCGTGTCCCGAGTTCTTAGCTGAAAATAGTTCACTACTACCTAGACTGCCTAGTGCTGAAAGGATGCGAGATGGATGATCTACATGTCTGGCTAAATTTGGCCCGCTGTTCTTGCACTCCAGGCCTTCAATGTACGAAGAACGATCCCACGGTCCACGCTTCAAAGTTTTTTCCACATACTTGCCCGATCGAGCTGCAGATCTGCAGGCATGCCTGCCTAATGTGGATGATGAATTCTTGCGAGTTGTGGAAGAGCAGAAAACGCCATATGCATCATTAGACTCGTGCTTGCAGAGCGACTCGATGCGTGCGCAGCTGCAGATGGACACGGTAGCTATAGCTATACAGAGTAGCTTTTACGTATACATGCGCTGTAGCTACTCGACCTGTCAATGCCTTAAATGTATTATCGTGTGCTTTGAGGGACTTGATGTCAGCTGCTGGTCATGCATAATTCTCTGAATTAGTGACTAGAGACAGGGGATAAAGGACTAGTGGACCTAGCTTGTAGGTTGAGTGTCATTGCAGCAATTAAAGGTTATCATTACCTCCAGCGCAATTGCGCTGGAGACTCTACAGAATCACAGAATGGCTACGAGATTTAGACCACGCTCTCAATGTAGCCGCGTGCCTTGCTTGAAGTCACACCTGACCATACTAGGTGTGGCGGTCTCGGTCTAACGGTAGTGGCAACACCAGATTTTTGTTAAATTTCGTGTTGGATCGTTTGAGAAAGGAGGAGTGAGCAAGATTCCATTGCATAAGCTTCTGTCCAGCTGGAGCACACCAAGGTGCTAAGGTCGTAACTGCATTGTGTGACTAGCTGACTGGAGGCAGGCTCTTTCAAGGAGTCGATATGCACAGGAGCCAATTGCAAGCAAGGAGGCGAAGGACTTTGGAGAGGCGCCCAATTTAGAAACATCCATCGGAGAAAAGTGTTTCGCGTGATGCGACAGATCGCTCTTTAGAGTAAGTTTAGACGTTCTGCAGAAGCCGCGCTCCCATGCTCTCAGTTAGTCTGCTGCAGCTGGGCTGGTGCAGCGAGCGCCGGCATCCTCATACACTTGACTGGCTGGGCAATCCTGCAGCAAGGCTCCCCTTCAGGGCCTCCAAGGTCTGGCGAGCGCGTCTTCTCCTTGTCCTGCATACCCGCTCGTCCGCCCGTTACCTGCCTGCAGCTGGTGCCTGCCTGCCTGCCTGCCTGCCTGCCCCCATGTGCTTCCCAAGGTTGCCGCCTGCCGTCCATGTGTGCCCAGGGTTGCCAGACTGTGAGAGCCTCACACAGAATCTTTCGCCTGCACCAGCACCTCGAGCAGACGCTCACTCTTCCACCCCAAGCACTCGTCCTCGCAAACCGTACCTTCCTGCTCATATTCAAGCTTCACGATCTGTCTTCGTCCCTGTGGATAGTTGTCTCTCCGAAGCATATCATCAGTCCTGGACAGGTGAAGGTTCATCCTTTGTCCTTCGCGCCATCCTCCCCCACGTTCTCTTTTCGAACACAGACATTGCAAATATATCGAAGTAGAGCACCGAGTTGAGCGTCTGAATTGCTCGACAGCTCTCTCTGTTCAGTGAATCAGGGACACGGGCAAGGATGCTCCTCCATGTGTTGAGGTTATGCGTCTTGCTGTGTATCAGTGCTGTTCGGTCTCTCAAGTATGATCCAGCATTTGTCGACTACAACTTCAACACCAACCAAACCGCTACCAGTGCATTGGATTATTCTGCCTCTTGGGATGGACACAGCTACTTCCCATCTCCAAGTAACTGGCGATTCCCAGTCTACACCATCATTCTCGACAAGTGGCTGAATGGTAACCCGTCCAACGATAATGCCAACGATACGGTCTACGAGTTTGACTTTTACGAGACCGGTCTGAGGAATGGTGGTGATATTCAGGGAGTGGTTGATTCTCTCGACTATCTCGCAGGCATGGGTATCAAGGTTGGTCCTCAGTTCTCGTGGAGCACTGCATAAGCTTACCTTTCTCTTAGTGTCTCTACATATCCGGTACTCCCTACCAGAACCAACCATGGCAAGCAGATCAATATTCTCCTCTCGACTACACGACCCTTGATCCCCATGGTGGTACCATCACCGAATGGCGATCTGCCATCGACGCAATTCATGCTCGAGGCATGTACATCATGTTTGACTTGACTGTGGCGACTCTGGCAGATCTTGTTGGCTTCACGGGCTACCTCAATACATCGACCACCTTTTCACTTTACGAGCACGACGCAGAGTGGAAGACGGAACAAGTATATCCGGATTTTGCATTCACAAATGCTTGGAATGCAAATTGTACTATGCCTCTCTTTTGGGGCGAAGATGGAGGTCCAACTGTGATTGAGATCAACGGTTGCTACAACTCGTGAGTTCCTTGCTCTGATGAGTGATGTCTATGACTAACGTTTTTCAAGCGATTTCGACCAGTATGGCGATACCGAAGCTTTTGGTGACCACCCCGATTGGCAGCGACAATTGTCCAAATTTGCTTCGGTGCAAGATCGACTCCGTGATTGGGACCCAGCTGTATCCACGAAGCTCAACCACTTTGCATGTATGCTCATTGCCGCTCTGGACGCTGATGCATTCCGTCTCGACAAGGCTACTCAAATGACGGTGGGATTCCTGGCGCAGTGGTCCGCAGCTGTCAGAACGTGCGCGGCAACTTACAACAAGAAGAATTTCTTCATTCCTGGTGAAATTACTGGTGGCGACTCTTACGGATCCATCTATATTGGTCGAGGACGTCAACCAGATCAGAGACCGTCAACTTTCAACATTGGTTACAACCTCACGGGAAACGAAAGCGAGTACTACTTGAGAAAAAGTTCCCTGAATGCGCTTGATGCATCTGCATTCCAGTACTCTGTATATCGTAGTATGACCAGATGGCTTGGGCTCGATGGAGCCCTTTCTGTTGCGTACGATATTCCACTGGATTTCGTGGATGGTTGGCATGCTATGGTTGTCAATGAGGATCTCGTGAATCCAAACACCGGTAAATTTGATCCACGACACATGAATGGCATGACGAACCACGATGTGTTTCGATGGCCCTCCATTCCAAACGGCACACAATTGCTTGCACTGGGAACCATGGTAGTGGAATTGGTCATGCCTGGCCTTCCGCTCATGTATTATGGTGAGGAGCAAGACTTGTATATGCTCGATTCTACTGCCAACAATTATCTCTTTGGTCGTCAGAGTATGGGATCCTCCATGGCTTGGTATATCCATGGTTGTTACACTGGAAACTCGACTCAGTACGAACGTCAGTCCTTCACCAATGCTATGACAGGCTGCACTGATTTCTTTAATGCTCAAGATCATCGCGACGTCTCTTCATCTAGCAGAAACTTAGTCATCCGCATGCACGAAATCAGGAATGCTTACCCGGTTGTGAACGACGGTTTCTGCATCACGAACATTGGCAATTGGACTTACCAATATCAGTTGCCAAATTCAATCGTGGATGGGCCTACTACAGTCGGTTTGTATTCGGTCCACAAGCAGGCATGTCCTGATCAGAGCTTTACGACCGGTCAGAAGAATCAGGATCTCTGGTTCCTCTACTCGAATCTCAACAGCTCTTATATATTCAATGAGGACTGTTCTACAGCTTCCGGGATCTTCTCCCCCGCAGGAACTACTTTCCCGGCCGGGACACAGATTCAGAACCTGTTCTACCCACATGAAATCATCACCCTGTCGCCGGGCATGAATTCATCGGTCGGTTGCATTCCGTCATTGTCAATGGCTGCATGGGATTACAAAGCTTTCGTGCCTGTCAGTGCCTATTCCGCTCCACGACCAGTGATCACAAGACTCCAACCGGGCCACGACGACCGAATCCTCTCCAACGTCACTAGTGGGCCTTCAGAGGTTCAGATGACTGTTGAATTCTCCCAAGTCATGAACTGTGATGCTATGGCGAAAGTCTTGTCTATCAATTCGACCACTCTCGCGGGAGTCAATGCCACTATTGGCAATTATAGTTGTGGGGTGGCGAGCACACCAAAATCGATCATAGTGGGCACGCCTGCAAGTGTTTGGCAGTTCTCGGCGACACTTGAGAACGTTTACGACGGCATTCACAAGGTCTCCTTGGGTAATGTCTCTACACAATCTGGCAATGCTAGTACTCTCGGTCTGGATAGTTGGTTCTTCAGGATCGGAAAGAGTGATAACCCTATGGTTCATCCACTGACTTCCAACTATACGAGCACGGCAATGACGAAGAATTCCAAAGGTTTATTGCAGATCGAGGCAAATGCCGCCGGGGCAGACATGTACAGATATTCTCTTGACTTTGGCTCTACTTATTCTGCATGGTTGCCGTATACTGTCGGTGTCAAGACCTTGCCTGCAACATCTAAATGGTCCGGCACGAAACTCCAAGAGTGGGATGGTGATCATGCTATATTGCAATATTGGTCGAAAATTGTTGGATCGTCAGCACACGTGCAGCATGCTGATCATGGGCTTCAGGGGTACCAGGCTAGGTCGTTCCCTCATCTATTCATCATGGGCCCATTCAATGAGTGGGGTTATGATGCTGGTGCACGAAATCAGCTCAAGCTTGGCAAGGACGGAAAGTGGCGCATCAACTTTGTTTCGGAGGCATATCCTTCGAATTTACAGTTGAACGTCTGGGGTATCAATCCTGACGGGTCTCCTGATGCGACCTGGGTCTATGGTACGCTGATCAATGACAGTATCATTGAACGGACTGCGCCCTCTACGCTTTCATCCAACATCTTCAACATTTCAACACAACCCAATTCACCATATCTAGGCTGGCAGCTCGTGCTCGACGATGCTACACGAGAGATCTCGCTCATACCAAAGGGCTCTTATGCTGTGTCGATTGTCATATACCTCTTATGTCTCATAATACCTCTCCTGACCGCTGTCCTCAGTGTGATCATTTTCAAAGGATCATTCTATTCAGTCAAGTTCAACCAAGAGGGTCGTAACGTCCTTGCAAAAACATTCATACCTCTATTGCCATTCAAAAAGAGGTCGCGCGATGCAGACGAGAAGGCATTCATGACCGACCCTGCCATCAACACCCCGACCATTGGCGGAGCCGTGTTTGGGGCACCGGCTGATGCTTCCAGAAAGACAGTCTTGATTGCAACATTGGAATACAACATCGAGGATTGGGGAGTCAAGATTAAGATTGGAGGTCTCGGTGTCATGGCTCAATTGATGGCGCAAAACTTGAAGCATCAGGATCTCATCTGGGTGGTACCTTGTGTTGGCGACGTCACTTATCCGGAAGGCGAATATGAGCCTCCAATGGAGGTCAAAATTCTGGATCAAATTTACCAGATCAACATCATGATACATAAGCTCCACAATATCACATACGTCCTGCTGGATGCACCGGTGTTCCGCAGGCAGTCTACCGTGGAACCATACCCAGCTCGTATGGACGATCTCGAATCTGCCATCTTCTATTCGGCATGGAATCAATGTATCGCAGAGACCTCGAGACGTTTCCCCGTTGATCTCTACCATATCAACGACTATCATGGAGCATTGGCGCCTCTGTATCTTTTACCAGATCTTATGCCCTGTGCACTTTCGCTGCATAACGCGGAATTTCAAGGTCTCTGGCCTCTAAGGACTCCCGAGGAGCGGGATGAAGTTTGTGCAGTCTACAATATTTCTCCACGAGTCTGCCAAAAATACGTTCAATTCGGAAACGTCTTCAACTTACTACACGCTGCGGTTTCATTCCTCCGTATACACCAAAAAGGGTTTGGCGCCGTTGGAGTGTCCACCAAGTATGGCAAGCGTTCTTGGGCACGATACCCCATCTTTTGGGGTCTAAAGAAGATCGGCAAATTACCAAACCCGGACCCTACAGATACTGGAGATATCGGTGCTCCCGTGGTGCGTAATGGCAAAGTCCTCCCTAATGAAGAATTTGAGATAAATCGCAAAAATCTCAAACGTGATGCACAGGAATGGGCCGGACTCAAGGTCGACCCGACTGCGGACCTTCTCGTCTTTGTTGGGCGTTGGTCTATGCAGAAGGGGATCGATCTCATTGCCGATATTGTACCTACCCTTGTCTCGGAATTCAATGTTCAGATCATCACTGTCGGACCAATTATCGATTTGTACGGAAAATTCGCTGCTGAAAAGCTTGCACGTTTGATGGAAGTTTATCCCGAAAGAGTATATTCCCGACCCGAATTTACTGCCCTTCCACCCTATATCTTCAGTGGGGCTGACTTCACCATGATTCCATCACGAGATGAGCCGTTCGGTTTGGTCGCAGTCGAGTTTGGTCGAAAGGGTGCTTTGGGTATCGGCGCTCGTGTTGGAGGTCTAGGTCAAATGCCCGGCTGGTGGTATACTGTGGAATCGAGTGCTACTACACATCTTTTGTCACAGTTTGAAAGTGCCTGCAGACAAGCCTTAGCTTCAAGCGACAAGACCCGCGCAGTTCTTCGTGCTAAGTCAGCCTTGCAAAGATTCCCGGTGCAAGAGTGGATACAGAAGTTGGATGCCCTTCAGGCTGGATGTATTCGAATGTGTAAGAAGAAGAATTCCGGGCGTGACAAGCATCGTGGCTCGGTTTACTCTGTCTTCCCACCCGAATCGAGCGCTTCTGTCGCCAATCTTGGTTCTCACGCGAACAACTCACAGGTCAACCTGCCCAGTGGCTTTACGAACATGCCAAACGCTTCCAATCCAATCATCACACTCCCGGATGACTCGAGAGAGGATAGTGCTCCCGGACTCTTTGCAAATGGCCCCGGTGGCCTTACGCAGGGATCTGCACAAACAAGCGAGCCATACTCACAGCACGGCTCAAACTTGCGTCGTCAACTCTCACTAGGTTCACGACGTGGTCCGGGACATCGAGAAGCTCCGAATAACCAAAATTCTCGTGATATCAATGGGGAGCTCATTGCGATTGACGAAGAAGAAGATCCCTATGAGGAATACGATCATGACGGCCATATGATACATCCAGATCAGGTACGCGGAGCATTCCGAGGTTATGGTGGCTTTGGTGCACCGAGTGAGGACGGCTACGAATCTGAGGACAACTTTGACCCGCAGAGAAGTACCCTGTATGAGACTATGGACGACGAGTCTGTCCGGGATGGCATGAATGGTCGCGGCAATTTCTATGGTCACAGCAATGCTTCGTCTTCGATGTCTCTGTCTCAGATGGCTAATACGCCATACAACAACCAAAATGGGTTCTCCTCTCCCCCACACACGCCTCCAATGTCTCCAGCTATGTCAGCTTCTCAACGCAACTTGATACCGCGTTTCGGCAACGAATCAAGATTGTCACTAGCCAGTGTGATGACTGGCAGCAACGGCAAGGATTTCTCATTGAGCAAGGTTAAAGAGAGGTTTACCGACGAGGATGGCATGTGTTTGCGTGCCTTCTCGTCAGAACTCCGTGATCTCAATCCCAAAAACTCGAAAGGTGATTTGTGTATCGAAGAATACCTCATTAGATCGGAAAAGTCCTTCTTCCACGAAATCAAGAATGAGAAGCTCGGTGTAAAATCCAAGATAAAGAAGGGCGACTTTTCTTCCCGACGTGGCTCACTCGAAAGTTCTCGCGCCTCAAGCTTTAGTGGTGATACACGCCCCACGAGAGATCTTGGCAGTCCCGAGTCAAATTATCTGCAACAGCCTCTGTACGACGCTCCTAAACCTCGAGGCGTGGCCTTGTTCATGCAGCGTGGTCCCGGCGAGTGGCCACTATACACCATTTTCCTGGCCATCGGGCAAATTCTTGCTGCCACTTCTTATCAGCTCACACTTCTGTCATCAACAACCTCTCAGTCTGCGGCTCAACTGTACACCATTGGTATTATCTTCATGTTTGCCACGGTCTTCTGGTGGACAATGTATAGACTTTTGCCATCAGTTTGGGCGCTATCAGCACCTTTCGCATTCTACTCTGTTGCATTCTTCCTGATCGGGCTGCCTGGTTTCACTGCTTTCCATGGAGCCAGAGATTGGATCAATGCAATTGGTACATGGTTTTACGCAGTCGGTTCGGCTTCGGGATCTTTATACTTTGCCTTGAACTTTGGTGATGAAGGTGGTTCGTCCACACAAGTGTGGATTGTTAGAGCTTGTCTTGTACAAGGCACACAACAGATCTGGGGTTCGGCACTTTGGTACTGGGGTGAAAAGCTCTCGAGCGACTCTACAGATGCCACGCTCGCAGGGGCCACTCAAGAGACCTCGCCAGTGGTCACAGGTATCGTCTTCTTCTTAGCAGTCTTTATGGTCTTCGCCACCTACCTTGTTGCGGTCGGTCTCCCAGAGTTCTACAGACAACTTCCTGGTCGCATCCCAGCATTCTACATGTCCCTCGTGCGTCGAAAGCTCGTCATCTGGTTCTTGGTTGCGACATTCCTGCAAAACTATTGGCTGGCAACACTATACGGTCGATCTTGGAGATACTTGTGGAGTTCTACATACATCAAAGGTGGCTATATATTTGCCCTGGTCGTACTTTTCTTCGTTATAATTTGGGGCCTCATATTGCTGACCCTATCTACACTCTCTAAAACTCATTCGTGGGTCATACCAGTCTTCGGTATCGGTCTAGGTGCACCCAGGTGGGTTCAAACACTCTGGGCTACATCTAATATAGGTGCTGCTCTCCCCTGGGCTGGATTGAAAGCTGGGCCAGTCCTTGGGCGATGCCTTTGGTTGTGGCTCGGTGTCCTGGATGCAATTCAAGGAGTGGGAATTGGTATGGTGCTACTCCAAACACTTACTCGTGCTCACGTCGCAACGACACTTATGATTGGTCAAATGATCGGTGCTGCTGCCATGCTCTTGGGACGTGCGACTTCACCGGCAGCTATTGGACCTGCCGACACGTTCATTGACTTTGCTACATGGAGTCCTTCGATTGATGGAGCAGCGATTTTCGCCTCAGCGTCCTTTTGGTTGTGTCTGTTCTGTCAAATCGTCATCTGTATTGGCTACATCGTCTTCTTCAGGAAAGAACAGTTGTCAAAGCCTTAAGGGCAGGCGACTACGATTCCTATCCTTCATGCTTCATCATTCTTTAAGGCCGAGACTTGAATGAGCCGAGCGGGATTTATGTACACAAACTTATGCTCTGAAGAATATCAATTTTATAGAATGAATAATCATGTATTGATAATGCTCAAGTGCCATTGCAACTGTTCTCTCATCGTGGTAGACCACGCTCGCGTCGAACTTGTAAAATGAAAGTGAGCTGGTATGGGAATTGGCAATGGCATCTACACAAGTGATGACGCAGCATCCGCGGCAGATTGATAGGAACATAGAGACACATGGCGGTTCGCCAATTATTGGTTCAATCTATTCTATACCGTGCATTTTAATTGACACGACAATCTATTTGTTGGCAAGTAAACACTCGTCGACCATTCGAAACAAGGCCTCAATCTGCAGGTCATGTATGTGTCCTTTTAAGAAAGACCTCGCGGGACCCTCGACCCGGCTTTGAGCATTCCGCACGCTGAAGCGGCTCGTCTCCGATCTAAGTGTACCGACTGATTACCCTTCTCCGAAAAGGCTTGCAATCTCTTCAATAGTGCGGAGGATGTCGCCGATGACGACGACGACGACGAAACAGGTATTTCGAGGAGACTCTGGTCATGCTCGTGCCGTGCCGTACGACGAGTCGAGTGAGACCATGGTGACGGTCAGTAGACGGCGATTATTGCTCGAAAGCAAGCGACCACAATGGGTGAGTTTTTCTTGAACGAATGCACCTTTGTCTTCGATGGATGGGTAGACAGGCTCTCCTCGAAAGTTGCGAATGAATTACTGGCTAACATGATTTTTTGAGTAGATGAGAGAGATGCTGGCTGAATCATTCGGTGTCTTCTTGTATGCATTTCCGGGTATGGCGGCCACGGCGACCATGGTGTTTGCACAACTCGGACAGTATACGTCACAATTGGCATGTGAGTCTTCGACTTTTCCTTCTCAACCTTCCCCTCGCGATTCTGAAGTCGAGCTGCATGAGGTAGAGGCCCAAAGGAGGGATGAAGTGACTGACGACTTGTAGCGGGATTTGCCACGATGCAGGCCGAAGTCGCTGGTGGAGTGACAGAGATGGCAGTGACTGCCGGTGCGCCGGCCTCCAATATCGCCGCTCTACAGAAAGATGCAGCTGCAAAAGGCCTGGCTGCAGTTCTCACCGCGGCAGGAAAGAGCAATGCAGCAGTGACTGGAAATTTATTGACTGTTGGGTTTGCCTTTGGACTCGGACTCACGTTTGCCATCATGACGTCGGCCCATGTCTCTGGAGGACACTTTTCACCAGCATTCACTCTGATCGCCGTGATCTTCAACGGATGCCCTCCGATGAAAGCTCTGCGATACCTGGTCGCTCAATTATTGGGTGGTCTGTTTGCAGCACTACTCGTGTATGGCCTATTTCACCAGCAATTCGTGACATTCATGACGAGTCCGATTGGCAATACCACTGAATTGCAACATACACTCATCAGGATCTTTTGTTCCATTCCGGATGCGAAGCAGGGTGTAGGTTATATGTTCTTGGTATTCCTCCCTCTTTGGTTGTCGGAGTTTCGAAACTGACACTGCAGGCTGAATCCGTGGTGTGCTTCTTCGTGGGAATGATCCTGATGGCGTGTATGGATGTAGGTAATCCATACATCTCAAAGCCAGTCGCCGCACTAGGAATTGGCATGACCTATGCCTTGACCATCTGGGCTTTCGGCACCCTGAACATCAGCTTAAACACTGCAAAAGACTTCCCAGCTCGTCTCGTTGCGTTGATGACAATTGGAAAGGATGCGTTCACCTTAAAGTCCGCTTCTTGGGTGGGGACACTCGTGAACATTCCAGCATACCTCGCAGCGAAAGTGATGTACGATCTCATCTTCAAGGATTCGCGTAGACAAGTTGAGCTCGGCTTTGCCACAATGGAAGGATCAGCTTCGCAGTCTTTCGAGTGTTCCTCTAGCATTCAGCATAAAGAGATCGTGTGATTGCAACAGGTTGAGAAGTTGATGTCAGTTGCCAAGGATTGACCAAAGTACGTGCTAAATCTTTCCCGTATCACTCATACTCTTGGTGAAAGACCTCATTAGGATCAGCAGTCAAATTCTGAAGTTCAGCGAAAATGCTTTCACGCCAAACTTTTGCCCGAACTATGACAGTGCCGATCTCATAATGCTCTCCACGTCTGTTGCCTCTTTTTGTGACCACTGGCGAATAGCACACCGCCACTGCACCATCCTCTGGCTTTGATGCATCCATTCGATCAATATTAAATTTTGTACCATAGCTTGGCATCTCGAGCGAGAACGACGCGATCTCAAGCCGACAATCTCTTGCCACTTCAGCAGCTTTCATAATCAGTCTGTGCAGTGCAGCGGAGTCGTCCAAGTCGATCAAAGCTCCCAAATAGATTCTCAATTCTGCAATGACTTCCGTGGCTGCTCTGTCGGGATCATAGTCCAGGCTCGAGGCAATGAGCACCTTCGCCACTCCAGCAGCCCACTTTGAACCCCGTCCAATGTCCAAGGCACTTAATGCCTGAAAACCCTCCTTGAACACTGCGCCTTGCTGCATGCCAAAGAGGAAGACACGAAATACACGTTCAAGGAGGAACTCCATGAGGAATCCTCGACAAACAATGCACCGCACGTCGCGGATACCAAACACCGTGATGGGCCGCAGATTGTGTTTGGCAATGTAGAACTCCATGGACGGATTCAGATCCACCATACGGACCATGCCAGGCTGGTGCTTGAGCGCCCCAAGTACAAAGTCACGGATCATGCCTTCGAGCTGGCGAAATTGTTCCTTGAGGTAATAGTCCTCGCGAGGCTTGAACATGCTCTCAAGTTCTTCGGGAGTATAGCGTGGGCGTGGAAAACAGGCTGTTTGTATAGTAGGAGCTAGTGGTGATGATGAAGGTAGCTCTGGCGGTATTGATGGCAATGATGATGGCGCCGGAGGAGGTAGTGGAGATGGTGGTGCAGGTGGATCAGGTTGTGGTTGTGGTGATAAATCCCTCGTTGCAAACGTCTGGTTGCGCACACGAAGAGCAAGCACTTCTTCAATTGCAGCATCACGTTCGGTTCGCATCGCCTTTGTGATATTCTGCGACTCTGTAAGCAGATATTGGTAGCGCAATTCTCGTTCCCGGATGTCTTTCTCGAGTTGACTTTTCTGGACGATCAGTGTGGCAATCTGATCAATCGCAGTTCGTGATGGAGGACGTTCATCAAGAAGGATTTCAGGCCTCGGGGCAGTCTTTTCAGGAGGCTCTTGTCGAGTGCGTAGAGGTCTTAAAGCTGGTGCAGGAGCTGTCTTCTCAGGAAAGTCCTCGCGAGGGCGCACATGTCTCGAAGCTGGTGCAGGAGCAATTTGAACTGGAGCTCGCGGCTTGCTCCGATTCACCACATATTGCTGAATCTTTGGTGCGTGATGCGGGTCATCTGTGGCCATCTCCAGAACGATATTGGTTGAAAGGGGTTCCTGATACGGTCGAGGTGGGAACTTGTACTGAGGACTCGAATGAGGCTCACTATATTTACTTTTTGCCCTAGAAAAGAATGTCTGGAGCGCTCCGGGCTTGCGTCGCAATGAATCCGGACTGAACCTGGATTTTTCGACTTCGGCCTGCCACAAAGACATTAGATTGCTGTTGAGCAAGACAGTGTGACAGGATACGTTCTGAAAGTATGGGGAGCAGGAACACATCATGTTTACAATGCGCTACAGATCCGTTGCTTTGACCCCGATTCTAGCACGTCCAGTCACGAAACAGTGCTCGATCTCTCGTGCGAGACAAGTGCCTTTTATACAAAATAGAGGAAGTACGCTTAGACGCATCGATCGTGCTCGCGTTCGCGACTGCTTCCTATTGCATTCCTGATCTTCTCCAGTGCAAAGCGAAGCAGTGGTACAATGCCATAGCGTTCCGGTTTTCATGGTGAGGTAGCTCGCCATTAGATCTTCAACCATAGTCATCTGAAGCAGGTACTTGCATTCTGTATGCCCCTGCAAGCGCAGAAAGCAATTGCTACATAATCTTTGCACCCTGAGCTCGTGGTTTGTGCTTCTCTTGAAGTTATGCAAGTCTTGTCCTCTAGTGCTCGTATCTCATCGGGAGCGAACAAAATGTGAAACGTCAGCTCTTAGACGCGATTTTCCTGTTTCCAGTCGCTCAACCTCTGCCTTCTCTGTTTGTGCATTATATCTACAGCAGAAAGCATTGCTTGTCGCGCAGTGTCACCTTGTGTGAATCGAGCGTCATGTTGGAGTTTGGCTTGGGTCTTCTTGCGAAGCTCGAATCTCTACTTGACAGGAGAGATATCCGTACGTGTCTCAGCATACAGCGCACGAGTAATCACTAATCTCAATAGCTTGGAAGAACTTGGTTATTGGCTTCACACTCGCACAATTCAGCTTCGAGAGGGTTCGCTTATCTCGGCAGCGAATTGAGAGGCTTGCTGACTCTACAGTTTTTGGCATTGCGACAATACCGCAAGTTGCAATCGAAAACAATTCCTAAAGCACTTGTCGGTGTAATTGATCAAGAAACTTTCGATAAATCACAGGCTTATGGTTTGGCGAAGGCGAAGTTTGGCTTCTTCACCAGTGTCTATGGTCTCGTACAGAATTTGGCCGTCCTCTCCTTCAACGTTCTGCCATGGATGTGGTACGCTACAGGGTCTCTCGTGCCTAAATTTCCGGCACAAGTACAAGGACCGATCCTCAATTCAATCCTGTTCATATTCGCCTTCGTCAACATTTCTACAGTTCTGAACTTGCCGACCTCTTTGTACTCAACTTTCGTTCTTGAGGAGTCTTTCGGATTCAACAAACAAACACTGAGACTATTTATCACTGATATGATCAAGTCCTCGATTCTCGGTATGGTCATTGGCACTCCCGTCCTATACGCCTTCCTCAAGATTATCGATTACTTTGGCAAGGCATTCTTTGTATACTTGTGGGCATTCTTCCTGGCTTTCCAATTCGTTATGATCACCATCTACCCAATCTTCATCCAGCCTCTCTTCAACAAGCTCGAGCCACTACCTGAAGGTAAATTGCGCTCTGAGGTTGAGAAACTAGCGTCAAGTCTAAAGTTCCCGCTCAAGCACCTGTATGTCATTGATGGCAGTAAAAGAAGTGCTCATAGTAACGCATATTTCTTTGGTCTGCCATGGGCCAAGCACATTGTGCTTTTTGACACCCTGATTGAGCAGAGCAGCACGGAGCAGGTTGTTGCAGTCCTGGCACACGAACTAGGACACTGGAAGCTATCTCACACATCGCGACTCTTGGCCATCAGCCAGGTCCAGATTTTCTCCACTTTTGCGCTTTTCAGTGCCTTTATCAGCAACAACTCGGTGTATCAGTCCTTTGGATTTCCTGCCGGAGTGAAGCCGATCTTGGTCGGCTTCCTGCTGTACAATGACATTCTGACTCCATTGGATTCAGTCCTGACGCTGCTGATGAACATGCTCTCACGCAAGCACGAGTACGAGGCTGACGACTTTGCCGCCAAACTAAACTACAAGGACGAGTTGGCAGAGGCACTGATCAAGTTGCAAGTGAGCAACTTGAGCACCATGGATCCCGATACTTGGTTCAGTGCATACCACCACTCCCACCCTGTGCTTACCGAAAGACTGAGAGCGATTGGCTTCAAAGGCAAAAAGAGTTCATAGAGCATGACCTGGAAAGTATTTTGCAGATTCCGAAGCCGGTGCCAGGAATGTGTTTGATATGTACAAATTCATTGTGCGGCGCTGTGCTATGAATACACTGATGATTCCCAACTCCCCAATCACTCTTGCTTTGCCTGTTGATCACCACCCTCGAGTGCCAACTTGCGTCCTTCCATGGTACGACCAAGCGTCTGTGCAGGCGTGCCGAGCAATTGCGAGAGTCTAGCGGCCGGAGCACCGAGCAACGAAAGGAGCTGTCCACGAAGGATATCGAGTCCCGGCAATTTAGAAACTTGGTCGAGCGAATCGACGGAGAAGACTTGTCCCTCAAAACGTCCACCGAGCAGGATTAGCTTATTTTGTGTTCCCTGTACTGTCGCCATGACGGCCTTGAGTTGCGCGGGACTCACTTCCGGAGCCTGCTGCTGCTGCTGACCACCCAAGACGGCAGGGGAAAATGTGATGGTGCAGATGGGACCACTCAGCAGTTCCGTCATTGACAACACGCCTTCCTGCCGCCTGACATTTTTGGCCGCGACACTCACTTTTTTCGCATTCACGTCCATGCCCGCGTAAGCCGCGTCCGAGTCTTGCAATTGAGCCACCTTGACCGCGTGCTCAAAGATACCGACACGAATGACCTTTAACTTTGCTCCCGCCTGCGCCAAATCGCCGCGAATCTTGAGTAATTGTGATTGTTTCAGGTTATTGTGTTGTAGGATGAGCATCGTCGGGTTACTGCGGTAGAAGGAGACATAGTCCGCATGCGTCAGGGACTTTTTCGATGTCGGCGACTTGACTGTCTCTGAACCATAGATTGACGCATCAATATTGATGGCACCCCCAACCGCCGACGAGGGCTCGATCGTCGCATAGCTGCGACATGACTGTATGTGGCGATATTTTAGCAGTCGGATTCGCAACATGACCGGCACGCAAATGCGAAGCTATCTCCCAGATGCTTAGAAAGACTCACTCTTGTCTAGAGAACATGGAATTTTGTACTGAATGGAGCAAGATGCAACAATTTTGAGGCTGCGAATTGTGCGGGAGGAACCGCGATGGCGCCGTTGCGTTCCTGTTTTGAGCTTCGAGCTCCAGGTTGGAAATCGACGAAGCATCTTGTCTGGTTCATGTGCACGCAGCTTGAATTGCTATATTGCCGACAAGTCCACATAACTACAGAGCAGCCAAGGATATGGTCTTCTAAAACCCTGCTGAACAGGACCGCCTGAATGAAAGACGACATATCACGGACTATAGGGTTTTAGCGAATTGCTAGATCTGCGGAAAAATTTCGGCAAAACTGCCTCCACGCCGAATCGAACGACGGACCCCATCATTACTAGTGATGTATTATACCACTAAACCATAGAGGCAATAATTTTATTCTCCGAAAAACTCCCCATATTGCGTGTAACATATGTTGATGTGCGGAACACACGAAACGAAGTATTGCATTGCACGTAGAATAGAATTGTAAGGAGGACACTGTGGGGCATTTATCATCTCACAGTCTACGCTGCTTAGATTGCAAACTTGTGACTTTATATTCTTTGTGCAACCGGATCTGGTATGCCTTCTCAATGCTATCAGATGCAATATCATCGATACATTTATTGATGCTAGGTATGTATGAAGATTAATGCGAGCTAGACTTCGACTGCTGCAATCAATCCTCAATTACTATGACGTTGGGCTTGTACTTCTTCTCGGGACTTGCACTGAGAAATTCTGTGGGACTACCTTCGCGTTTATGTGTGCTAATATTGAAGGCCGCGGGATGATCGTGTGGCCCTTTTGTATGGAGGCTTGTCTCGATTGTGAAATCCTCATTCAGCTCGGTGTTGGTTTTTGGCAGCAAATCCGCTTGACCTGGTGGTAGTGAAGTCGGATTTAGACGCTGTCCAGCGTAATGATGCCGGGCTGCATATTTGGCCTTTGCTTCAATGTATTTGTCGCTGACTGTCTCTAAAAAGCACTCTCTTTCACGATCCTCATATCCAGGAACTTGTTCTGTCGTATCGAAGTAACAAGCCAAAGCTTCGTCAAGCAGCTTGAGATAAGCACGATTGTCGTGGTCAGGCTCGATTCCTTGGTTTGATCTCCCTTCGTTCAGCACGTCATAGAACTTGATACACTTCGGATCTGCACGAATGGCTTCGGGATAAAATGCTTGTAACTGCAGTCCCTCAAGACTGCGACACCGCGAGAGCGCGACATATGCTTGGCCAGCACTAAAAACGCGATCAAGATTGATCAAGGCTCGATCCAGTGTAAGTCCTTGCGATTTGTGAATAGTCATAGCTATAGCTTGTCAGCTGTAATGCAGGCAGTCCGAGCATTTAGTTACCCCAAGCGAGAATAAGTGGCATTTGTGTACGATTTGCGCTATTTTGCGCATCTCTAGCAAAACTCCATGTATGTGGGGGAATTACAGCACACTGACCATTAGCAAATAGGACATAAGGTAACATGATTTGTCGTCGATGAGGACCGGTAGAATTGCGACTGCACCATTCTTCCAGGTTGTGCACCTCAGATTTCTTGTCCTTCAAATCCTTTTCGAGTGCTTCAAGTTGAGCCACGCCATCGATAAAGTCTACCACGACCCCACGCGAGCCGTTGACTAAGCCTTGCTCGAACGAACGATTCACAAGCAACATTACCTGACAGCCGATAGTGAGGTTTAGCTCAACCGCTGCTTGACAATCTTTAGGAACGTCGAGCTTCCTGCTGCTGGGTCCAAGAGAGTAGTCCTCAGCATAGAATGTGTAATGTTTTGGTTCCTTCAATTCTTCTAATTTACCCTTGTTTTCTGCATCCACAGAAGTTCTCAGTGGATATAGTCTGGTGGGCATGACTTCAGTCTGCGATGCTGTCGAGTCTGATGGACAAACAACAGGTGCTAAAGGTCTAATGCATCCTCGCAGTAATTCTTCGTCGGCTTTTGTGCATTGCCCAAATCTCAATCGATTCAAACAATCAACAAATGTCGAGTCGTTTTGTCGAAAGACTTTTGTTAGTGTCACATTCACAAAATCGAGGTCGCTCCAGCTCTTTGTCTCAAACGCGTAAGTTGCATTATCGTTGAAAATGTATTCACAATCTTTGCACCCACAACGTCTCCAAAGAGGTTTTGCGTAGAGAGGAGGTTGATGGTTTTGCTCGATCGGCTCACTAGGACGCAATACGTTGTAACCACATCTCCAACAGCTTTTCAGCTTGTCTACGGGTGGTAGTTGGAAGAAGTCGCCACAAACTACAAGTTGCAATCCACCAAATGGCCTGAGGCTGTCTTTGAGCGCTTGCCCGATGTGATCAAGCTTCTCGAAGAACGAAGGAGCGAGCATTGATACTTCTTATTAGAAAGCATATCTTCGAAAACTGTCCTCACTTACCTTCATCAATGATTAGCACCTTAGTCTCGGTCCACGATTTCCTCTGACTCGAGCCAGAATCCTCGATGAGCTCAAGCCACCCTTTGTCTGCCTTGCCAACTTTTGCCCAAGAGTGGATAGTGGATCCTCCTATAGTCACCGCGGCTATCCCAGTGGGTGCTGTGACAGCAAAGTGTCGAGATGCGCACTGCAGATAACGACAGACTTCCCTGAGTATGAACGATTTACCGACACCGGCAGAGCCAGTGAAAAAGACATTGCGTCCACTAGCAACAGCCTCAATGACCCTCAACTGTTCTTCGGAGAGTAATGGATCCGGCACATGTACACGATTGGGCAAGTTCGGGATGAAAACCATATCATTAGTCTTATCCAGTGTAGACTGGACTTGTAAGCCCCATCGAGCAAGCTGTTTTGCTGCTTTGCTAGTGAGCTCTTCCCGACGCTTCTGCGATACTCGAGCCAGAGCCTTCTTTCTTTTCTCTTCAATCTCGTGCATCGTGCACCTGGCAGGACTCGATGGGTTGACAGCTGCGGACGCTTGCACCACATCTGATTCATCTTCAGTGCTTGCACAATCCACACTTGATCTTGGAATGTTGTCTCGAGCATCAAGCTTGGGTAACGAGCTTGTAGGACTACTGCTTTGCTCTCTGAAGGTAGTTCTGTTTTGATTCATCATCTGACTATACATGCCCGCCGTCTGGGCTCTACGTCCCGCCTGAGTTGACACATCATAGTTGCAGGCAAATCCCAGATACGATTGCAGCGCATCAAGAGCATCCAACTCAGCTCGTGGACCAAATCCGAATAGCTGCTCTCTTTGATGTTGGAGAAATTCGTCATCTGTCATACGTCCTGAAGAAGAAAAAATGCTAGCAAGCACATAGTCGATGCAGTGTGCATCAACAACGTGCCTCTGTCAGAGGTAGATTACACGCCGTCAAACATTTGTCAACACAACAAAAAAGGAGTCGCGAACAGACCGTGACTTATTCTGCTGCGTGTCTTCGTGGAAGTATGCGTTGTGGAGACCCGGCTGCACCGAGCGCGAGCACTTCGGGAACGTCTGCGATATCGACATCACGTACTTGTCGTGTTGCCTGCTTGTCGCAGGAGACGTCTTCTTCAGCGCTCCTTGAACAAGTCTACACAATTCCTAGTCGATTTGTTGTAGATACTGCTCGTGGCAGTGCGCATAGGCGACGTTGACAAGCATTGCATGGCATACAACGCGGTTGCAAGTCATAAATCCGCGACTGCCACAGTCAAGAGCAAGAAGACAGAGTGGCCAGAAGCGCTGAAGGTCTACGTAGGCAAAGCATTTGAGAATGTGCTAGATGCGGATCGCCCAGCGCTCGAGTTGTTTCTGAAATCTATGATTACCAGAGCTTTCGAATCGAGCTCGGTATGGACAACTGACTGGGCGAAAGAACCATTGCCCGTTTTGTCGAACGCATTTCCCACACTGCTTCAGCATGATCAGCTGTCAGCTAGTGATGCAGGACGCAACCCAGCTATTTCCAAAGATCAGGATATTACATTGAAGTCCAAAAGGAAGAAGTCCAGGTTTGATATGCCTAGTGCCACCGCTGCAGCTCTAATCGACGACTCGGACGATCAGAAGGCAAAGCGAGCTCGTCGATTTGAGGACTCAGCGATAAAGGCTGCAGTCTCCAGCGTCCCCATGAGTCCTGTAGTGAATGCTACCTTTGTAGAGGGCGTGCCGGATTACGATGAGCACACGATTGTCGGCCATGCCACTAAGCTGGAGAAGTCCTACCTTAGATTGACCTCCGCTCCAGACCCTGGATCGGTTAGGCCTCTATCTGTGCTCAAGGATACGTTAGAGTTGTTGAAGCGCAAGTGGAAGGAGGATGCGAATTATGCTTATATTTGTGATCAGTTCAAAAGTTTGCGCCAGGATCTAACCGTACAGCGAATAAAGAACGAGTTTACAATCACAGTTTATGAGATACACGCTCGAATTGCTCTCGAAAAGTCTGACTTGGGGGAATATAATCAGTGTCAAACGCAATTACAGAATTTGTACAAGCAGATGCCCGAATCTGGACATCCATTAGAGTTCCTTGCATATCGCATTCTTTATATGCTACATACTCGCAACTTGACAGAAATCAATTCTGTGCTGATAAATCTGACACAAAAGCTGCGGCAGGATCCAAACATTGCTCACGCTTTGTCAGTCAGGAAATCGCTTGCTTGCAACAACTACCCGAGGCTATTCAGGTTATACCTTGAAGCACCGAACATGAGCGGATATCTGATGGACAACTTCATTGATCGCGAGCGTATAGCTGCCATGGCTGTCGTCTGCAGAGCCTATCGGCCTACAATTGACCTTGATGAACAATTAGCTAAAGTTCTTGGCTTTGCCGAGGCCGAAGAATTGACAGAATATCTAATTGGCATAGGTGACGACAATCTGAAGATCCAGGTGAATTCACGCAGCAGCAAAGCAGATCAGACAGGTGCGAATGATGCAACTTCTGAAGCTGGAAACTCCGAGACCAAGTCGCACGTAAGCTATTCCCTTGACACAAAATCAGCTGGAGACTATTTCGAAAATAAAAGAAAGAGTATGGGTGGGGTCGATATCAAAGGTCAAATATGATGGATGTTGTAGGGCGTTATCACTGGTTTGTGAAAAGCAACGTTCGGCACTAGCAATTGTGGTTGTGGTTGGAGCATTAACTGTACCATGAACGGTGGCGGCATCATACACAGGTAGTGCAGTCGCAAAGTCATCAAGCGACTTCAAACGTTGCGGGTTCTCAAGTTGCAGCATAGCGAATGCATATGTACTATGGTTGTTAGCTCAATAAAGCTTCATGTATTCGTAGATTTGCTGTTTTGTGGAGTACATGTGTGACATCACTAACCCGTGCCGCTGCTTGAATGCGGCCCCCAATTTGTACAATCCGTCACACAAGACCGGTGCATTGACCAGCTTGGGATATATCGGAGACTACATTGGCACTCTTCTCCTGCTGCGAAACACTAAACTGAAAGCTTGAGAATGTCTGATTCCATCAACAAAGGTTCAAACTCAAATGATGCTCTTTCTCAAGATGCAGACAGAGTGATTCCGAGACACACTGTAATTGTTTGCACAGAAGACCTTTCGACACAACTAACGACTACCAGGTAGACGGCAAGAACGCTGCTACTGGCGAATCAAGCACGATGATCAACGACATCGCACCAGACACCGGAAAGCCTCACTCTCGAGACAGCCAGCGAGAGGGCGGATTCAACCCCAACGATGCCGGCGGACGCGGGACTGGCAACGAGCCCGAGGACGGTACGCCATACACTCAGACCAGACCTGCCGAGCAGGCGAGTGAGTCACACACACTCCCCGGACCAAGCTCGACCGGCAAGGGTCAGGACAGCAAAGGCCACAATCCTACCCAGTAGACTCCGGCTCGACACGTTAACGACGTAACGAAAAACTAGCATACAATACGAAAGGACACACAGCATAATTTAGCTTATACACCGAAAGTTTAAACAAAACATCGAGCTTGCTTCTTGCTGCCCAGTCGTGTTTCTCATCCAGATCTTTGCATTACCATGGCTATGACTAGCAGTGCCGAGGATGTGCCGAGATTGTGCCGTACATGACGCACAAAATTTTGACTTGCATTCGACAAGAGCTTCGATATCTCGTTGCTTGCCGTTCATTCTTGACGCTCTATATACATAGTATTGCTGACCTCTGTCAAAAACGGTCGACTGGTTGCAATTGCGATGAGCCTTGATCCAACAAACACTCCGGCTCCTGCTGATTTTGACGCGGAGAACGCAGACAACTTTGAGGACATTGAGAAGCAATTCGCAGTCAAGGCTGTCCAGCATCTCGAGATTTATTGGCGTATGCTTTCACTGCGTCCTGGTTCGCAATTGTCCTTCACGAAGCTTGACGACCAAATATACACGCATCTGTGTCTTTCCTTTCCACAGTTTTCCACTCGTGAAGGGGTAGCCAAGGTCCTAGTCGAGGACGAAATCAAGAGTCCTGGCGGCAAGAAAGTATGGAGAGAGTTCATGATGACATATGAAAAGACTGTGGAAGACTACAATTTTGGAAGTCTCTTGCGTTTGGACTGTATGCGCGAATATGAGCAGGACAATACCATCTTTGTGCCTCGAATGCAATTCCTGGCCATCGAAATCGCTCGCAATAAGTTTGGCCTGAATGACTGGGTCTACAAGCAAGAGTCAGCTAAGAGATCTACCTGAAATCTTCTCGGCTGTTTTCACTCGATGTGTCAAGTTACGCGCTAGGACAAATCACGCAATTGTCATGATTTCCAGAACATCACCTTCTGGATGTGGTGCTTCATGGCTGCACTGCGTTTCTGTTGATAGGCAGGATCTGCGCGAGTTATGGCAATGCCATCAATGTCTGTATCTGACTCCACAGCTCTTTCACCGATGACCTGAAATCCTTGCTTCTCATACATCTTCTCTGCCTTTATGGTAGTACAATCGAGTAGTACTCCAGGCGAGTCAGGAAATTGCTCAACGTGTCGGCGCAACATGTATGACAACAATTTAGCGCCATAGCCATGTCCTGCGTGGTCTGGATTTACAGCAAGCATTTGCACGTAGCCGCATCTCTCGACTTCAATATGCGCAGCTCTGATAATCTGCGCGATATTGTACTCAAATATGAATTGTATTCTCCAGAATGCACGCAGACCGTAGTCCAGCAGAGCCAGTCTGAGAAATCCAGATTGTAGAATGTGGTAGAATGAAGGGTGCTTGTAAGGGGCAGACCAAAGAATGATTGCTACAATGTCATCGTTGACTGTCATGACATTGATGGTGCCACCTCCCAAGCTTACAAATCTCAACAAAGCATGATAAAATTTGCGGCGCCTTTCCTGTTGATGTGTCAGGGCAAGTTGATTAGTTCTCTCCTTTGTTGTATATGGTAGCTTTGGTATGGCAAACTCGATTCCCTGAAACCAATTGTGATTCCACACTGGAAGAAAAGCATTTGCCAAGATACGCGAGCACAATTCGTACTCACAGAGACGAGCTTCTCGAATGACGGGCTCCATCACAACCATGAGCTCCTGAAAACGGTGCGCCGGCTCTTCATTGCTCAGGCAAGAGTGATCAATATGACAATAGTCAAGTTGTGATTTCACTGCAGCTGAAAGGGGTTCTAGAGATGATCATTCCTTTTGCCAAGTGATCATCTGATCGTCTTGGTCGGATCCTGAACGAAAGATACGATTATCGACTCTTCCTACTCATCTTCAGTGGTGCATGCGTGCATCTTCACTAGAGTCTGTCTCTATTCAATTGAAATCTGGCATCTGGCGCATGAGAGGGCATCAGTCATCTGGACCGCCATCAGCATGGCGAGATATAGCAGAGAAGAGATATTGCATTTACGGGAATCCCCAATCATCGTCTACCATACACCACCCCTACCCGATTGGATCTCAGCTACTGCCGTTGCAGCAGCAGCACAGAACAAATCTAATAGGTCAGACAAACAAAACTTGAACCGAAATCCTCGTGAGAACTCTTCTCATACAGCCGAACTTATACTAATATCTGCAGGCACGAATGATGGCACAAACGAGGAGTCAAATACATTATCCCTCACGAGATCGTCCAAAGGTGAAAAGCACGAAGCATCGATCAATCGAAGTGGACGTGCGGCTGCTGATAAGACTTACTCAAATGATCGTTCAGAGACTACATCAAGACGCTCAGAACGCGACCGAGCTGAACGGCTTGACTCATCGGGCAGAAGTGCACGCGAGCCAAAACAGCCAGATGAAGCAGTGGAAAACTTTGGTTCTCGTCGCACACGTAATGCTGATGGCTCATTGGCTAGTCGTACTAAACGCACAAAAGAACCTGACAACGAATTTGTCTTTCGAGCATCCCTCAAGACTAAAACAAATCAGCCAGAGTGGTTCTCCAAAGAGCTCGAGCCTGCACAAGAGAATGATAATGCTGCGGGCAAGACTGTAGACGACTTCGAACGTTGGAAGCAATCTATGAAGAAGAATGACGGCAGCAATGATACAGGATTACCGCCATTGAAAGATGAACTATCAGCAATCGAGCGAAGTCATGGTGCCCACGATGAGGCCGAGCAACCAAAGGACGTCAAGCCCCCGCCGGGTCTCACAAATGTGCTACCACAGCCACCGGATGAACATGCTTTCAACACAACGGCCTTGAGTGATCTTTTCAGCGGGCCCAGTGACGACACAAAATCAGGCACAAATATCACGAGCTCTCCTCGTCCACCTGGATTGAGCACAAGCACATCTGCACTGTCCCTCAGCCAGACTCAACCATCCTCATCTAAGCCTGCAGGTACCTCCAAATTCAGCAAGTTCTTTGGACAAGCTTCACAAGTCCAATCACAATCTGCACAAGAGACCAAAACAATAGCTTCTTCTCCACAACCGATCAATAACACTCCCGATTTGTTTTCATCACTTATGGCACCCAAGACGTCCGAAAATAAAGACGATGCGGAAGGATTTGAGAGAATACTGGCTATGTTGTCTTCCCAAAGTGCGCCGTCACAAGGCAAATCTATGCAGAACAATTCCGTGCCACACAGACCTGCCCACACAAGCGCATCCCAAGAACAAGCCCAACATGCACAGCACCATGATCATTCGAGGAATGGATTGCCTCAGTCTGGCTTCCGTGGTCATCATCCTGAGACCCCACAGCAGCAGCAGCATCAGCATCAGCATCAGCAGCAGCAGCAGCAGCAGCAGCAGCAGCAATCCGGCCGCATCGATCACGAGGTACACCCATCCACAGGCTTTGCCTTTCCTCCTCAGCACTTCAACCCTCATCCAGTTCACTCACCACAATACGAACGATCGTACAACAATGGTCCATACTCGCCTGAACGCTTAGGTGCACCAGGCATGAGAGATGCTAGTACTGGTCCGGGCTCGATAATCACTCATCATACCCAGAATCAAGACTTTTTTTCTTCACTACTAACTAATTCCTCACACACCCGACCTTATTCTGATTCTTACACTTCTTTACGCGACCAATTTGGTCCAGCGCCAACCCACCAGACTGGTTCAGTTCCTCATCAACAATTGGGTAACCAGGCAGCCGGGCACAGACAACATTATGATGCCCGAGACCCTCACTTGCTGCACAGCGCATTTAATGTAGACGATCGACACCATCAACAGCATCCGCGTCAGCAAATGACGCAGACATCGCAACACATACCTACACAACGACCACGAGATGAACTGGAGTTTCTGAATCAACTCATGGCTGAACAACGTATAAATTCTAATCAGTATTCCAAGGGACCGTATCCTGGCCCATCACAGAACCCTCATCAACAAGCCACACGTCCGGAACATGGCCAATCACAAGGATTCGTCACAGGTATTGGATCACGTCCGGGTCCTGGTTGGAATGGGCAGTTCGAAATCGACCCACGTATCCCAAATGCGTCTCAGTACCGACCATGACCGAATAGTTCCAAGTAGGAGACACATTCCACATGTATATCTTAGTGATGTTCGTAGTCGGACTAGCACGAAATCACGAATTAACAATTGTAGCCCATCTTTCGCACTTAGTGATCTCTGTGAACACGTCAATGACGATTAGGTTGTACTCTTGTCTAAACTTGTTGGCAACAAGGCTGTAAACAGGCACATTTTTGTTTTTGTACGCTACTGAGAAAGCCACGTCCCTTATACCGTAGATTGTCACAATTGCGCATGAGTGCCATAAGATTAGCCGTTCCCAATTTGGCGAGTTTCTCTTGATGTGTGTCTGCCAGGCTGGAAAGCAGAACACAACGTCTCGCAGAGTAAGCACCGTCGTGGACCTCACGGACTCCTGTAACTCGCTGCTTGGAGCTTCTAAGGACGTCAACAAGAACCAAGTGATGGCTGCCCAAAATGCGCAGGTGGCTGGACATTCTGCATAGGCGTGCCTTAATGAGTCCTTCTCGCGGTAATCGCACCTTGCACATTCGATGACCTCAAAAGATTCTGCCTGTTCTGGCTCGCTATCAGATGTGTTGGAATAGTCCGGGCCATTGATTTCATCGTCTTCAGACTCTTTGCTCTCTGTGTCCTTGTCATCTGCGCTGTAATCACTATTATGATCATTGTCTACCTCCTGAACATGGCAACGAAATCTTCCCATAGATCATAAGGTTTTGTCGTATGATCTCTCGCAAGTCTGACTCGATTATGCATGACGAGCCACAGTATAGATGTGTGGTATAATGTCCTATATTCGGTGTGTAACTCAGCCACTGCGATCTCCATGCCTGAATCTTTGATGGTCGCTAGCAAAAGCGATATCATGGTCTGGGATGAAGATGAAATCCTTCGGTTTCTTTTTCGTACTCAGATAAGTCCGCGCTGTCTTTACCTTGTATTCAGATCGAGGCATTCCAGCCAGTTGCACATCGCTCCATGGGATCATCTGTTCTAGGTCAAAAAGGTCGGAGCCCATGAAGGTAAATTCGTAGCCCCCAGCTACCATTTTGCAAGAGTTACAGAACAGCGGTCTTGTGTTACTCAGCAATTGGTGTCTGAGTGCTGATGGAAGCCGCCTCAGAATGATATCTTTGGCGTGATTTGCTACATAGCCCCACGAGTCTCTCAGATACCGCACTTGAAGAGCGTTCTTATTCAACTCCTTGTATTTTGGTAACCTCAGTAAGAATTTAACCATGTCTTGACAGAGCTAGCATTGCGCATGCATTTGCCAAAAGCCCAAGCCAGTCCTCTACCGGAGCGTGGCAGTTCTCCACAGCTGTGTACAAAATGAACATCTGAGGTTTTATGCCAGCACGTCTGAAAGCGTTCTTCTCAAATTTGCCCGTCCTGCCCAGTATAGATAAGACCTGCTGCTTACTGTGGTCCAACAGCTCGACCATAAATTTGCAGTTCTTGATCTCTAATGCGGAAAGACATAGCTCCGATTTTTGAGGTGTATCTCCCAAGCGCATGGCCTCTTCTAGCTTCTGCGTAGTCAACTCGAAAGGGATAAGACAATCCACGAGATGTTGCAAATTTCGAGCTATTTGTACATAGCATACTGAGCCAGACATCGCGTTGAGGACCAAATTCCAGAATGAGGCCTTGCCTGTCCTTTAAAGGCCGGCGCGTAGATCATATTGCATAGACTAACAGTCTGGCCTCCTTCTCATATAGGGCAAAAGGAGACAACTGCACTAGACTACTTCACCAGCCCCCTCAAAGTCCGATCCCGAAGCGCAGGTCTTTGAGAAAACGACGTTGAATCGAATGGATTGTGCCATTAAGACGTGTTGCGATAGGGAAAACAAAGCAATTCAGTCTACGTGGTCCGTGTTATGCATAGCAACAATATCTTGACACAACCTCCTCGCCTTATACTGCGGTATTGTGTCCTGACCCCACTTCCGCAAAGTCTGCTCCACGCTGATATCGTCATTCGACTCTTGTATTCGTACCATGCTGTCCTCATCCATGATCGCTTCACAACGCCGAAAACGGTCCGGGCTAGCTAGTGATAAAGTCGAAATTGGGTTATATTCTTTACCATTGTAACACTGTACGCATAGAATGCGTGTGCTGTGTGTCCCACCAGCATTACAATGCATCCAGAAACCTTTAACCATATCCTCGCAGAGTTCCTCGTCTGACCTCTCCTGGTGCATTATGTAACGCCGGAACTGCTGTAGTTGTGTTTCTCGGTAGGTGAGAGCCATCGTTCTGAAAGATCCGTTCAGATGCCAGTAGTTTGTACGTCTGAAGAAGTTGCTCGCCTTCGACCACCTTGCTGAAGATGTCCATAAGCATGTCCTCGTGGTTCGATCTAACTCCCGGAAAGGTGTTTTCGATTGCTTAATTGGATATTTCCTTTGTTCAAATGTGGTGATCGTGATGCCGTGGAATGCCGGCACTGGATAAAGAGGCTGGTGACAATCTCATCCTATTGCGCGTGACTACTACATAAGAAGCAAAAGAGCTCGCAATCATTCCGTGGATAGTTTCTCCCTTAAAAACAATGAAGCTTTACTCGACATGAGTGCTAAGGAGATTCGTATGGGAGAGCTGCGAAGACAGTTGCGGTGTGTGTGTGTGTTAAAGCCTGCATTGCTGCAGATTGTATTATTATGTTACGAGTATGCCCTAATGAGAATACCCTAGTCCTACTCTACCATCCTGGCCCTTCTGGGCCAAGGCAGTCCTGGCCAAGAGATGCCTCTCAGCCCAGGATTTTGGGCGTCTAACTCACCTAATACAGGACATACAAGGTCTTGTTGGGGGGTTTTGCTCATACTTATGACGTTTGAGCTCTCGCAAATGCTACCCCTGCGAGTGGAAACCAAAAGCATCTGATGCATCGTACACTAGGCCGTTGCCTTGGATAAAGAGCTTCTTAAATTTAGCGATACCCTTGCGCTCGGGATAAAATGTGGTCTGAGTGAATCGAACACTCGTCGAGCCCGTGATTGTGTGTCCACAAGGGCTTATACTAACCACTATACTAAGACCACTTTGATGTTATCGCACAGTGCAGGTCAACTATATAATAAATCACTTGCATGATATCATACTCATATATGTTCAACTTCTTTTATGCTAAGCGGTACAGTCCTATCACAAATGTCTTCGGAATACCTAGCATCATTCTGCGAAGATATTACTGCTCTCAAAGACTTCTTGAGGCTCTCCCGGACGCTCGTGGATGACACGATAACACAAAATCTGAATAATCTTGTCCTGCCGCCACGCTTTGATCCGACATCCACTTCGCGATCAGAAAAGCAGAGCCTGAGAACTCCTATAGACAAGACGTCATGCAACACCTTGCTCGAAACAATCTTCAATAACTGGGATGCCCGTACCAGCACAATAGACACTTGTCTCTCAACCATCAAGCCTAACAACACTGTCTCACATGAGCTTACTCCAGCAGAAATCCGAGCACGCAGACTGGATCCCTATTCAGGCCGGAATAACGAGGAACTGCCGATGCTGAAACGGGTATGCGATCAAGAGTTGGGCACTGAGCAGATCATCAGGGATCGAACGTGGCGAATCGTACGAGGTCGATGCGAAGAACTATCTAGCATGCCACATGATTGGCAAAGTGCCTTTTCTCAATGGAAAGCACAGCGTCCGTCTCAATAAGGCCCATCATGCGAGTGATATATGGATTGCGAATGGCGAAGCATATCTTGATGCAACGGCTCCGAAGAGTCCAATGTATCACGAATCAGGAGCGTGTATGATCACAGTTGGGGGTCAAATAAACTGCTATAGCAATGGTATGACACAGGCTTCGATGCATCTTGTCTTGTATTTCGAGCTATTCAGATCGCACACGGACACGATTGTCATATACAGCAAGGCTGCTGAAATAGCAGTTAACGAGCAAGTTTTCGGAAGAAACAACTATGTGAGAGTACAAACCACGATCGACAACGCCTTCGGTGAATGGACAACTCAGGACACGAGCTGCTCACCAATGTACCATTCAGCCAGTAGCTCCAAGAATAAAGCAATTCACCATAACTACCACTATATGCATATGATTCGGAAACTAGTCTGAACAACATGCGATTGAGCTTGCCACTTTCTGAGGTCTCCATTAAGTAGTTCTCCCCACAGAACGATTTCGCATTACTGTACAATGATCATGACAGCAAATCTATGACTACAACTTTTCCAAGATTGTCTAGTTGTGCATCTCGAGCTTGAGTTTGAGCTTTACCACTTGCGAAATTTAAAGCAGCGAATCCCGCAAATGCTAAATTGTGCCAAGTTGGTGGTAATAAGGCTTCGGGAGTGGCTTTACAGCTTTCGTAGCATCTCAGGCACAAACCGACATTTATTCTGGTAACAAGCAATACAATTCGACGTGGTGTCTAAGAGCCTGCCAGCACGAGAAGGTTGCATTTTCGCTCCAGAGCAAAGGTCACTATGGCAGTCAGTGCCAAGAGGAAGCAGACTTCGACTGTGGCTGAAACTGGCCCTCGTTCTACGGCGAAGAAGCAAAAGCCCGAAAGCTCTGAAGAGGATTCCAGTCAAGATGAACTCGATGACTCGGACTTAGATGGTGTCAGTAGCGGCACTGAAGAATCAGATGATGGAATTGAGGAATCAGACGACCATGTAGACGATTATAAGGATGAAAACGAGGTCGATATGGTTACCGCAAACGGACAGGAAGATGCAGTCTCGGTACCGACTAAACGAAAGCCTTTACCTTTAGACCCTCACAAGGAAGCCGCTTCTCGTGAAGCACATCAGAAGCAGAAAGAGAAATTGAATGACAGGAAAGCAGCGAAACCCCATGCAGATACGCTGGCTCGTTCCAAAACTCTATGGGCACAGATCAATCGTAAGAAAGTGCCTAAATTGGAGCGTCAGCGAATAATCGCAGAACTGTACGACTTGATATCTGGCAGCGTGGTAGAGATCATCTTCAAGCACGACGCAAGTCGAGTCGTCCAGGCATGCTTCAAGTATGGCACGGAGGCGCAACGAACCACAATTCTGAAAGAGCTTAAAGGACGACTTGTCGAACTATCAAAGTCGACGTATGGCAAGTTCCTAGTGGTCAAGATGTTATACTATGGTTCTGCCACACATCGAGAAGCTATACTTTCTGAGATTCATGGCAACGTGCGAAAACTAATCAAACACAAAGAAGCCGCGTATGTGGTCGAGGACGCATTTCGCGAATACACGACACCATCACAGCAAGAATCTCTAGTCTCAGAAATGTATGGCGCCGAATTTTCCGTTTTTGAGAGCACGGGAAGCAAGACCTTGAAGCAGTTGCTAGATGAATCTCCGGAGAAGCGGGATACAATCATGAAGAACCTCTGGGACTCCATTCAGGGTTCGGTCAAGAAAGGGTCGATTGGTTTTACTATCATACATCGAGCTCTTATCTCATTTCTGCACAATGCGAATGCGCCTGAGCGCGCAGAAGTCGTCGAACTAATCAAGGAATTGCTGCCAGAGATAGTGCACACCAAGGATGGTAGCGAAGTGGCGTGTTATGTGATAGCTCTGTCCGCTGCGAAGGACCGGAAAGCAATCATGAAGAGTTTCAGAGACCACATTGTGAAGGCAATGTGTGACGAATATGGCTGGATGGTCGTTGTCTCCTTATGCATGTGTGTGGACGATACGGTGTTGCTTACCAAGGCGTATGTTCCCGACATACAGAAAAAGTGCGTTGATTTGTTCGAGGACAGAAATGCTCGAAAGGTATTTCTCTACCTACTTGGTAATCTGCAATCACGATACTTTACTGCACGCGAATTGGCTGTCTTTGCAAAAGTTCAGGATCTCAAGCAAACAACCAGTAAAAAAGACGACGAACAGAGGCGAAAAGAAATTCTACAACCTCTTGGCGAGACTTTAGTCACTACCCTTATTGATAACTTGGATGGTATGCTGAGCGATCCGAATGCGGCTTCTTTGCTAGTAGAAATTCTACTCAATGCCCCCAGTAATCGCGATACGGCAGTTTCAGCCGTCCTCGATCATTTCAAAGGGCCCCCTTCTGCGACACTTCAAGAGCATTACCCTAGATTTCTCAAGACCTTGGTGCAAGGTGGATTTTATGACAAGACCACCAAGTCGATTGCCTCTATCGAGCCCTCTATACATTTTGCCGAGAAGCTCGCTCCCTTGGTCACTTCGAACATTGCCGAGTGGACTACAGGGTCTGGGTCGTTTGTGGTAGTAGCATTGTTGGAAACTCTGAACAAGGACGAAGAAGTTTATATCTCTCTGCTCAAATCACTGAAGAATGTCCGTGAGTCGATTGAGACCGCCGCAACGGAGGGCAATAAGGGTTCCAAACTTGCTTTGTCACATATGTAAATGTACTGTATGTATAGCTAGTCATCTTAATAGCGCAGCATTGAACCGGGTACTCGTTTCCCGTGAACGCCCGCCATCCTAATGCGTGTCTCTAAGCTGGTGCCCGTGGACTGGTACTTCCCATTGTATGGGAATGTGGAGCCAGGTCGCGTTGGTTTCGTGGAGGGATTATCTTACTGCCGAAAGTGGAGGTTCGTTCTTGGCGCGTATTGCATGACTTGTTCAGATTGTTTCTGGCTGCCTCTTCATCATCAATTGTCAGACAATTGGGAGATATCGCAAGAGACTGCTTTGAGCATGCAATAACTGTTCAGACTTTCATGAACCATGTCGAGCAGACATATAAGGCTATACAGGCCGATAAGAAAATACCGGCGGACATTCGAAAAGCAGGTCAATTTGAGGCCTTGATACTGGTCGCAAAGTCACGGAATGTGAAACATGCGCCAGGAATTATTACTTGCTTCAATCGATTGCTTGCGGAAGAAGTGATCGAAGCGGTATGCCAAATTCAAATTCTGCGAAGTCGTGCTCAAATTCTCTGTAGGGACAACTCAAGGACATAATCGAATCATTACAAGTATTGGCTGGTACCAATACGGAAATTCAAGTAAAAGTATTGCAAACGATTCCTCTCGCATTCTTGAATCATGGCAAATCCATACACGGAACTCTCTTGGCGACATGTCTGTCAATTCCGACCGCACTTCTTGAAGTCCATGGTATTGTTGGCAGCATTGCGAGCGCAACACTGCAACAAGTTTTGGTTAGCTTGTTCGATACCCCTGCTCAGTCTCGAGAGGCAGATGTTTCTCGCATATTCGAAGACCTATGCGCTCCACTTTCGAAGAATCAAACTGGATTCGTGTCGTTCGAAAGGATCAAAATACCCGTGGTTCTTGAGCTTCTAGAGTCGATCTTGGCCAGTAATAGTGATTTGTTCAAGGTTCATCCTTCTCTATTGGATGCGAACCTATTGCCAAGCATTATCTCGATCGTGACCGAAGAGGCCAGCTCGAGTCAAGTTCTGATCAGAGCCATGCGATTGAGCACTCTCTTACTTCCTAGCAGGGATGCATTACTCGACTGTGTCTTACAGTTCTTACCTAAGGCCAACACACAACGTCAAGTGCTGATTCTAGAGTGCATCGAGCAATGTGTGGACAAAATTGAGTCTGCGCGATACAAAAGTATTATCTCCACCTTATTATTCTTTGAAGACACTCTGCCTGGTCTGGGAACGTATTCCGTCTGCACGGCACCGAGAACCGTGGACGATCAAATTACAGCTGATGGCCTGATCTATTCTGATAGCACGCGACTCCTGCACGAGCAGCAAGGATTTGGTAATTGGTGTCGACCGAACAAGCCCCTACTCTCCCAGCTTCATAGCAATGAGCTGCCTCGAGCCAATCAAGAATACAAGTCTCTTCTCGTCTTCAACATTTTGTCGCAACTCTCACAAGCACCTGAGAACATATGGCAAGATAGTCTGACCTTACACTCCGCTGTCTTATCATCCTCAATTTCACCCGCACTCGAGACCAAAGTCCTTGTCGATATTTCTGAAGTCATTCTCAAGCTCGATCGCATCGAGGACAAAAGAGCACGAGATCTGTACTTACGTCGACTGGGCCGCATCGCTGTCTCATCTTCATTGCATCTTGACGAGCCTTCAACTCCGACTATCACCATTGGGACTAGCATGGGCACTATGGCACATCGCTCATTTGCCTGCCTCGATACATACATAAAAGTGATCACTGCTTTACGCAACTCCTTTAGCGTCCGTACTTGGAGGCAAGTCCTGGACATTTTAGACCGTGCTGATGCATTGTTGTCCATGCGCAATAGACGAACGGGCCGACAAAATGGTAGTCTCATGGGCAATGTCCTCAATGTGGAGGAGAAAGGTCAGGTTTCTGATTCTGTGGTCACTGCAGAAATGTCCCGCTTGACTTTATGCATTGAGGAGTTTTTCGAGACTACTAATTCGATTGAGGACGACTCTTTCTCGTCATTGATCGAAGCAATATGTTCCATGCAGCTTGGTGTCCCTAGCTCTCCGACAGCGTCCACACCGGTATCACGATTCAACAGTCCTAATCCAATGCGTAGGATGAATTCCGGTTCTTCCGTGATATCTTTCAGCAATGCTCATTTACCTGCACCGACGACTGTATTTGCGCTAGATAAATTGAAGGCATTTGCACCCGCTAATGTGTTTCGTTTTCTAGAAACGGAAAAAGAATGTGGTTGGACGACTCTCCTGGGACATCTAGAAGATGAGATCAGGACAGAAAATTTTGTGGCATCAGAGGTCCTGGAAACAGTGATTCTCGCAGCTTGTAATCTCGGCCTGAAGACCGCAGCACAGCAAGAAAGGTTCATTAATGCTCTGAGCGCTCTGGATGGCGAAGGACAAGTCAAAGTCAATCAGCTTGAGACTCTCGTCGGTATGCTCGAGATAACAGGACACGATTTGATATGTGGTTGGGAGGCTATTCTGGAGATTCTGTATGGGTCTATCTCACAAAGATCACTGCTCAGTGCAGACATTGTGCGATTGGGGTTCTCCTGCTTGGGACTCATTTGCACAGATCTTTTGACCTCTGTACCATTGGATCACATGGCTCTCCTTATCGAAACAATCGTAGAGTTTGCCTCACAGGAAGAAGCCTTGAACATAGCCCTAAGTGCTGTCGGACATTTTTGGACGATACTACGCGCTTTACCACGAATAGCGGACTTTTCCAATGTTCACAAGCAGTTTCCACAAAACGACAATGATACGAACCTTCAGCAGCAGGAGCTGCTATGGCTTCTGCTCATGGAGAACGTTGTGCAGACTAGTCAGGACTCACGTGCCGAGGTGCGTAATATGGCTATACAAGCGTGCTTCAGGACGATTGATGTCGTGGAAGCGCTGGGTCCAAGAATCTGGCTTTCCGCGATTCACCTTTTGCTTCAAGAATTACAGAGGATTCCTTTCCAGCTATCCCCAGAGACAGACGGATATGTAGACACAGTCAACGCTATCACAGCGGGAAGCGGCAAGTTGCTTGTGTCTACGCCTGAAGCATTGATACAATCAACCCAGGCGATAGCTGTGTGGACTCTGGTTTGCGAGTACTTGAGATCACTTATCTCCGAAACGCGCACCGAGACTGCAGCATTTGCTCTTTCGACCATAGCTCAAATTGTCGATGTCGACCTTGACTTGCCTGAAGAGCTGCAAAACGACGTGAACATGGTCACCTGGAACAGCACGGTCGAAAGTGGTCAACGTCTCTTTGACAGGAGTGATTGCTCCATGACGCAAGAAGGACTGACTACGTTCTTCGTCACACTTCGACGACTGCTCGAGCTCAATGCTATGCCCGTTCTCGATGCCGAGCTTGTGCAGCAAGTCTTGAAACTGACATACCAAGGTCTCACATATCCTCGCAGCAAGACCTATTATCTTGATGTTGACTACCTTTCTGTCGTGCAAAAACCAATCTTGTCAATATTGAGGTACTTCTTGGAGCAGTGCTCAGATTATAAGATCCTTGTCCTTCAAAACGTCGCACGAATGATGGCGTTGCCTGCAATGGTTTCAAGCAAAGCAGATACATATGTATTCATACAACAGCGAAGTGCGAGCTGGTCAGGACGACCTACTTTTGTTGCCTTCAGTAAGGCTTTGCAGGAACTGATCTTCGAAACATATGTTTGGCAAAAAGATGCTGATCTGGGTGCTCTGACAGAAATCATCGACCAGTCTAATGCTCTGATCAAAGATAGATTCTCTCAGCCCTCAATCTCGGACAAAACGAAGACGCATCAACTGTGGGTAGATTCGACGAACCGCGTCATAAATCTCGCAAAGTCAGTAGCGGAGGAGCTACATCATCAAAACACTGGGCATGTCTGGACACAATTGATCAAGACCGGACAATACTTGATGGCATCTCATCCTGGCCAATCTGAGGAATTCGTGCTTGGCAGTCTTAACCAGTTCCACGACATTGTCATCCCTGCCATTGGCAGTCAAAGCTCTGATCTAGTCAACGCATATGTCGAATCAGTCTATCGTGGATCTTGGTTTTATGAGCAGACTGAAATCATTGAACCGAGCACCATCGACTCTGCCTACTACAGCGACCAGATCATACGAGAATGGTGCTTTCTCGAACTCTTCAAACTTTCAATCTCACCACCTCAAGTACTGGACGGCATTGAGCCTTCTCCAATGGGAGCAACGAATGAAGAGTACACTCGTTGCGCGGAAGCGGCCATACCTTACGCGATTCAGCGCGCACAAAATATCCTCCATCGATACATCAACAATGCCCAACTTCGTGGCCACGCGCCACTTCCTCGCATCGAGTATGCGGAACTCGTCCTGCTGCTCGATCACCTGGGTGACGACACAATCACGCACCCGAATCAGCGGAAATTACTGAAGAATGTGTATCCCTTGCTGGTGGAGGCCTTGGTCATCAATCAGCGCGACGAAAAAGTGCTACGACTACTCAAAAACACACTCATGCGCATGACACCATTTTTGTGAGGACACATAGTCTCTAAGGGCGATTAGCCCATTCATGACATAGGATATGCTATTTCGCCTGCCGCTATGCTCAGTACAAAAACCCTCTCGGGGGTATGAAAATGGAACTACTACACACTAAAGAATCCCCTCATGATTGCCCTTCCCTTTTCCAGGTTGACGATTCGTAGTCGCTCGTCCACCAAGTGAGCACAATCGGAACTCTGGCCCATGGGAAAGTGAATGGCGGTCGCATCGAATTCGCGCTCCAGCCATCTCACCATGGGAATCGATCCGCCTTCACGAATGATCAAGGGTGCGACGTGCCATTCTGCCTCAATCAATCGTTGCAGCCGCTTGAAGGGCGCGGAAGTCGGCGGCGAGAGCCACCAGTCCGATGTCCGCTCAATTTCGAAGCGCATGGTATTGGTGCTCTGAAACTGGGCAAAGCAGGACTCCAAGTACTCCACCAACGTGGCGATGATGGTCTGGATGTCTTGGTCGGGCACGATGCGGAGTGAGACCTTGGCGGCCGCAGAGTGTGGGATGATGGAACTGTTTCCGCCACCAGACACGGAGACTTGATGAATCGTCAGGGAGGGCCGACACCAGCGGTTCATGAGATCTTCCACCACCGCGCCTTGCTTTGCCGAATCGTCCATCGATCCAATATGCGATTCAGCCAGTGATGCCGAGGCGGAAGAGCAGGTAGAAGTAGTGGTGGTCAGCTGGTATCGAGACTTGATGCGGGAAGTTTGCGGTGGCGGATTGGAGAGTTGACTCTTTGCTATTTCTCTGTAGAAATTACATTCATCCTCGCCAACGGTGCGCACGGGGCGATAAAAGTCCGGAATGAGGATGGACCCTTTATCGTCCGTCAACTTTGAGAGAAGATTGACCAAATCAATGGTGGGCTCGCGGACACTGCCGCCCTCCATGCCGGAGTGAAGGTCCGGCAGAGTATTGGAGACGGTGACGGAGGCGTGAATTACGCCGCGCAGGCCGTACGTGATGCAAGGGACATTATCGTCGAGCCAGTAGGAGTTGCTGAGAAAGACCTCGTCGATTCGTCCCATGCCGCCAATGTCCCGGACTTTTTGCACGGCCTCGCGGAACCCGCGCGACCCAGACTCTTCCTCGCCCTCGATAAGCATCGTCAGGTCCACGCCCAATTTGCGCGCGACGAGCAGGTCGTGCGCGGCGTAGAGGGCGGCCAGCACGGGAGCCTTGTTGTCGCTCACGCCTCGTGCGTAGAGGTACCCGTTGCGGCCCGTCAATGTCCATGGCGAGTCGGCCCAGTTTTCGTCGTTCGCGGAGATGACGTCGTAGTGGCCATAGTATAGAACACTTCTCGCCGGTACTCGCTCCTCGCCTGGGTTGTGATTTGGTGAGCATGCGTTGGCGGAGAATTTGATCATGACAATGGGGTTGTGCGCCGTTGGCAGCAAGGATGCTTCCGCGCCCAGGTCGAGTGCCAAGTTTTTGAGAAAGGAGGCGGCACGTCGACAGTCTTCGACGTGCTCGTCGACGCCGCTGACACTCTTGTAAGAGACGAGTTTTCGCAGGGACGACATAAATGCGGCGTCCTGGTCTTCGCCTTCTAGTGTCATTGAGGCCGCGAAAGCACTCGGTGAGATTTTGGCATGGTCTGCGCCAGACATGTTCCATACCGCCAGATCGTAGTCGTTGCTGCCCGTAATCAGGACGGTCGAGTTGCCGTATCTGGACGTCGACGAGCACAAGACGGTGCCAGCGTGCGCTTCGGTGGTGCTGACCAGCTCCGCCCCACTGCTCAGCTCCCTTGTCTTGATTTCGCTGCCGCCCACACTGATCAGTAGTTGCGAAGAGATGGATAATGATTGAACATCAGCGTCGTGCGCTTGGATACGTCGCAAGAGTTGATTTGTCTCGAGATCCCAGACTGCGACGGTGCCTCTCGATTGTCCCGCATAGAGTAAAGACTCGTGTTGTGCCAGACACAAGATGGAGGACCCTTGTGTTTGACACAGTGATCTGACTTGACGCGGCCGATCGTGCAGAGACCAGATATTTATGGCGGCATCTCCACCACCTGTGTATAGAATCTCTTCGCCGTTGAAGGTGCCCAATAACAGACAAAACACATAAGAGTAGTGGGCGTACTGGATGATATCGTCCCGCCCAATTTCAATCAATGAAGCGCTTTCCTCCTGACCGACAGACCCTCGTCGGGCACCGAGCACCGGTGACTTTTTCGGAAGTGCTCCCCTTCCACTGGGACCTGTGCTATCAAAGAACTTGTTTGGCCTCCTCGTGGGGTACGCATCCCGATTTGGTTTAGGGCGCTCAAGCCCAAACTTGACCCACTGTAGACTCGTGTTCTGACTTCCTAGGTACAAGGTGTCCGATCGAGAGGAATAAGCAGTGGCAAAGATATCACCGACATCGTAGCAGCTGTAAATCACATTGAGACACTTGAAGGTCGTTGTACACCAGCAGCGTATGATGGAGTCACCGGAACTGCTAAAGAGCTTCGTGTTGTCGGCACTGAGTGTGAGGGACAGGACGGAACCATGGTGTCCCAGAAGATCCGTGACATGCGAATATGTGCGTAGATCGTGGACTGTGATGATGTTGCCCTGCGTACCTGCAAAGATGTATGACCCTGAGATTGCTACCGATAGAATACTACAGCCATCATGAGAGATGCGGTGCACAGCCTGCATCTAGCGAGGCCCTGAACCTATGTGTCGAAGAACAGCAGTCGACGCCTCCACTGCTTCACCTTCTCACAATCACACTTGTGAGTTGAAGGCACAACCAGAACTGCACCCTGCTGCAGCTTCTCTCTAGCGACATGGCTACAAAACTCCCTATCATATCAATGATAATGTTTCGAGCTCTCCACAGTTTCTTGGCGGATCCAGCCAAAATTCATCTTTCCCCGTTGTGGCTGATGGTGACGCCAAAAATAATCTCAGCACGCCATTTGATGGGAGCTCCAATCATGTAGACGGCGCGCATTACTTGATGTAGAAGTCTGCGAGCACGGAGATACCGGTCACGTGCACTGACTTGCGAGAGTGTGCATGTCATCGGCGCTCGCTTCCTCCCTCCTCCTCATGCATGCATGCACTTCGCTTCCCTGCCACACACACACACTGGCCATCATGGCACAACCCGCGGACCATCATATGCTGCACCGCCAGCCTTTCCCGGCACTACAGGGCCGCCTTCTGGCACACTCTAAGGCTCCATTGATATCTTGCTCTAGCGAATAGCTGCGTCTCCGAGCGGAACTTTTGTGTTGCTCCAGTGATTGAGCACGGTCTTTGTCATTCTCAAGGTGTGCGACAGTGGACACACAAGTTGCGCTACAGGGCTCTTTCTCGACAGGAAGATTGTAGTATTGTACCATGGCAATCATCAAGAATCCATTCAAATCGAGGGTGGTCCCTAATGCACAAACAACTCAACAGTCGACCGCAGAGGACCCCCTCACTCCACCTCCCACCAATGGCGCACGAGTAGAGTCTCCGCGACAAAGTGTCAATATCGCTCGTCCAGCTGAGCCGGAATACAAGCTTTCCAGTATTGGACCTGAAGGCACATTTATGCCGCCTTCTCCTCCCGAAAAGACTTCATTTCTATCGAGGTTCAAACATGCCGGCTCAGCCAACAATTCTCGCTCGACCTCAGCTACGAAGAAGGAGGAAGACACTGGTTTCTTGATACCGAGGGAGTCCCTGGACGGATATCGGCGCAGCTTCGATATTCGACCTAGTATGGATGGAGCTGGGCAGTACAACGATGGCAGACCGAGCCGCAGTAGTTTGGACCTGCTCAGCGCTACACTGAATGGCACCTCACCACGCAGACCTTCCCAGACCTTGATACAGCCCCTGACAGCACGCAATAACGAAGTCGCGACGGGTTCCAAGCAAGATGACCTTATAGCTCCACCATTGCGAAAGGAAAACAATGCCAACATGGAGAATGAGTTTGAGGACATCAAGCTCGATGATGCCAACGAGAATGCCACTGCCACTCGTAAGAAGCACTTTTGGTCGCGTGGCTCTGAGATGCCATTTGGGTTGAAGAAGCACAGGGAGGACGAGAATGAGCTCAGGCCCATCTCGAAGCAAACCGGTGTTGGAGAGGAACATGCAGGCTTGACTCGTGCGAGTGAGGATGCAGGTCATGGCGAGCCGAATACCAAGCATACCCATGCATCAAAGAGTTCCCGCGACGAGCACGTTATACCGATGGGCATCGCGCAGGTCGCTCAGTAAGGAACGAAAGCACCGCGGGCTCTCGGTCGAGGCACGGTGAAATTGTATGCGGACATTTGAGTCGTAGCGACAGCGATTGAAAAAGGGACGAGCGCGAGACACGTAACATGCCCTGAGGTGGCTATCCCGACGAGCAGGTCAGGTATTGGTCACGGAATGATAGGAGAAGCGACTTGTCAAAATAGGATTACTCTGTGATATTTAGCTATAGAGAATGAGACGTCGCGTTGCATCGCTGTGCAGCTGACTACCTGTGGCGAGCCATCCTCCATGAGTAGCTCACTGGTCCAGCAGCTGAGCAGCAGGTGCGGAATTTGTTCCATTGATGCGCGCGGTCACCTACTATGAACGTGCTTGGGAAGCGTGAAGTCGGAGCTCTGTGGAGGGGCGAAATAAGGTTTCTGATCACTTTTTTGGTTGTCTTTCTCCTTGTGATCAACAAATCGATTTTGCATCGCCCTTCACTGGCCATGGCCGGATAAGGACTCCAACCAGCTGCTGCTAGTCGCTGCATGTACAGCTTGTATCGATACATTGCAAGTTTTGAATCGTGTGTCTTGATTTGTTGACCCTTGACGAAACTGGGTAGACGTTGGTGTGCTCGAGTTGATCATCTTACAGCCTCCATCGAATACCTCGATGGCTTATCCTTGATTGCCTTTGTGCAGATTTGATTGAGCGGATAGTACAGCAACTCCGAGTCATAAGGTCCGACAGAATGCCACGCTATCTCATATACGGGGCAAATAGCCATACGGACTTTCGTAAAGAGGAGATCGAGTCCCTAGCCTTGCTGAACAACCTAGAGGTCAATCTGGACTCACATGATCAGTCCAGTCCGTTCTTCACCATTGACCTCGAGGACGATGAGGAAGCAAGGCGGCTCGTATCTCGCAGTGTGCTCACTAAAGGTATCTACGAATTGCTGGCAGACGGCAAAGACTATGACACACTACACCAAAACCTCAGGGACAATCCCGTTTATCCTTTCCCACAGTATATGCAGTCTTGCTTCAAGTTTGTCGTCGAGGCATTCGATACGACGAGGTCGAACCAACAGCAGCGAGAGCTGATCGAGTCATTCTCACATCTTGGCTGGGAGGGCAAGATTGACATGAAAAACCCGGATCACACCTTTGCAATTTTGGAGGACTGGCGTGGTGAATCTGTCGCCAGGAACGACGGCATCTTGCTGCACATATACTTTGCCAGGTACGTTGCCGGCACCAGCCGCCACCTCATAAGCAAATTCGATCTCAAGAAGCGAGGCTACCTCGGAACCACGAGCATGGAGGCGGAATTGTCGCTCGTGAGTGCGAATCAGGTACTGGCGGACAAGGGTCGACTGATCTATGACCCATTCGTCGGTACGGGTTCTTTTCTCGTGTCTAGTTCCGCGTACGGGGCCACGACGCTCGGTAGTGACATTGATGGTCGACAGATCAAGGGCAAGGGCAAGGCAAACATTTCATCCAACTTCAGGCAATACAATCTCTCCCATTTGCTGCTGGACTGCCTGACCTTTGACGTCAAGCACTCCCCGTGGCACACAAACTTCAAGGTGGACGGCATCATCGCGGATCCGCCGTACGGTGTCCGGGCGGGCGCAAAGACTCTGGGAAGGTCGCCGGGAACGAGACACTTTGGCAGGACAGAGGCGGGCGTCATGCCGGATGGCCGCAAGGTGCACGAGCGGGAAAACTACGTCCCACCGAAGAAACCGTACGAGCTGAGTGACTTGGCGGACGACCTGCTGGACTATGCCGCGGACATCCTGGAGGATCACGGCAGATTGGTGTTTTGGTTGCCGACGGTGAATGAAGACTACAGCGCGGTGGACCTGCCACAACGCAGCGACCTGCGGCTGCTGGCCAACTCGACGCAAAATTTCGGTCGCTGGTCGAGGCGATTGCTGACGTACGTCAAAGTGCCGCGCGATCAGGTCGAGGGTGGCACGCCGGGACGACGACTGGACCGCATCCGACAGCCGGGTCATGTGGATTTCCGGTACAAGTACTACTCACGCTTCGGCAACGGCAAGGAAATTGACGAGGCGGCATTTGCGCGGCTGAGTCCGAAGGAGCAGGAGTACGCCCGAGTCAGACGTGCTCTGGACGAATGAGAGATGAAATTCTGTATAGACAGCATAGCAAGCATAGCATAGCATAGCATAGCGCAGCACAGCGAATAGCGTTCATCAGCTGTCACACCAGCTACCGCAAACACGTGTGACGCAACTTGGCGTCAAGCGAGGCCGCACGTGCTCGCAAGGTTGTCCCTCGGTCGGCGACTGAATTTCAATTTCAATGAATTCAAAAGCTGGACGTCAAGTTCTGAGATTCTGGGGTTCTCCCCCGCACAACATTCCCCGGCACTTTCCTACCCATCCATCTCGCCTCGCTCTGTACATATATATATATATATATCTACATTGATATTCACAATACACTCTCTTCTGAGGATATCGGTATAGTTGAGAATGTCAGACGCGTCGGGCTTGGATGCAGAGACGCTCTTCTCCATCAAGGGCAAGAGCGTGCTGGTGACGGGTGGTGGACAGGGGATCGGGTTCATGATTGCGCGGGCATTCATGGCCAACGAGGCCGCCCACGTCTTTATATCTTCCCGAAAAGCGGACGTCTGCGAGCGCGCCTGCCAGGAACTCAACGCCATGCGGTCCGCGAGTGGTGGGAAGGGAAAAGCGCACTCGATTCCGGGGGACATGCAGCGTCGCTCGGATATCGAGCGCGTCGTTGCGGAAATCTCCAAGGTTACCGGTGGGAAACTGCATGTTTTGGTGAATAATTCGGGAAATAATTGGGCCGCGCCGATCGATACCTACCCTGACGCGGCATGGGACCGCGTCCTCGGCCTCAACCTGAAATCACCATTCGTAGTATCGCAACTCTGCACGCCCTTACTGGAGTCCGCAGCGACGGAGGAGGACCCTTCGCGAATCATCCATATCGGATCCGTGGACGGGAACCGCGTCCCCATCCACGAAACGTTCGCGTACTCCGCCTCGAAAGCCGGTCTACAGATGCTATCACGTACCCTGGCCGCACATCTGGGTCCACGACTCATCACCTCGAACGTGATTGCCTGCGGGCCCTTCCAATCACACATGATGCGCGAGACGCTCGAAGTGGCAGGGGACGCCATCAAGGCCGGGATTCCACTCGGCCGCATCGGCCGCGACCAGGACGTCGGTGGACTCTGCGTCTTTCTCAGTGGTCGGGCCGCCAGCTACATCAATGGATCCGTCATCGGCCTCGAAGGCGGTCACCTGTATGTCCCCTCCATGCTAGTCTCACAGTTGTACGGGAAATGTCTGGCTGACGAATGTATAGGTCCTCCAATGGTCGGTACTACGAAAAGCCGAGTCTCTAGATCGTCCTGATATTCATAACTAAATCATACGGACGAAACAGATACAACGAGAGAATGCAAGAGACTTATAGTGGGGAATGCAGGACAAAGTGAATGATTGACAGAATGGAATGGAAAAATTGACATCTAAATCATGTCTCGCTTGGTGAATTCGTCGAGCATAAAGGCGCCCAATTTCGCGGGACTCTCACTGACAATCACGCCGGCCGCGCGCAACGCGTCCTGCTTGCCCTTGGCGGTCCCCGTGCCTCCACTCGTGATGGCCCCGGCGTGACCCATCCTTCTGCCTGGCGGGGCGGTGGTGCCCGCGATGAAGGAGACCACCGGTTTCGTGGTGCCGGATTCCTTGATGAGTCGTGCGGCGTCCTCCTCTGCTGACCCACCAATCTCACCAATCAAGATGATGCCCTCCGTCTCCGCGTCGTTGAGGAATAAGTTGAGTGCGTCGATAAAGTTTGTGCCGCTGAAGGGGTCCCCGCCGATCCCAATGACGAGCGATTGTCCCAATCCGACATTGGTGGTCTGATTCACGGCCTCGTACGTGAGTGTGCCCGATCGCGAGACGATGCCAATCTTGCCGCGCTTGTGAATGTGCGACGGCATGATGCCAATCTTGCACTGTCCCGGCGCGATGATGCCCGGACAATTTGGGCCCACCAGCCGCGTTTTGCTCTGCGTCTTGAGCGCCTGCGTCACCCTCACCATGTCGTGCTGTGGGATCCCCTCCGTGATGCAGACCACCAGGGGAACTTCTGCCTCGATCGCCTCCAGGACCGCGCCCGCCGCTACAGGAGGGGGCACAAAGATGGCACTCGCGTCCGCTTTCGTCTGTTGCATGGCTTCCGCAATACTCTTGAAGACTACATGTCACTCGTCAGATGGTTATTCAATCGTACTCTTGCGTCTTTCCACCTCGAAAAAAGAGGAAAGAGAGGAATTGACGGACCTGGTAAACTCAAGTGCTCGGTGCCCGCCTTTTTCGGGTTCGTCCCTCCGACAACTTTAGTGCCGTACTCCAGCGCCTGTTGTGCGTGAAAGGTGCCTTGCTTGCCCGTGAACCCTTGAAATAAGACTTTGGTGTCGCCATTGATTCGTAGGTTCTGCAGCGTCTGACTGTACGCGTCCGAACAACGACGTGCCGTGCTCGAAAAGTGTCTGACGGACCTCATCATGACCATGTCTTTACGTCGTCCGGTCTCACGAGAGCTGCGAGCCAATGTCAATGACAAGCACAGCTGGCAGACCAAAATCAATAGATTGTAGCGTCAATTGCGTTGGTGCGGAACCGGAAAGTCCTTTGGAGGATTATCTGGCGGGTAAGGATGAAGTGGTCCCGCTGTCAGGACAACCCCCGAAACTTCACGCAAATTCAACAACCTTGAACTCTTTCTGCAGTCAAGAAGAAGCAGAACATCATTTGCATACACAAGAGGATGTGGAAAGCTCCTATTTGATGATATGCAAGAAGAATCAATCGCCCCTGCTCACGCTCTTGATAATCGCCAATGCCTTTTCCATGCCCCGCAACCGCGTCCTCTCGATCCCTGCCTGGCGCCCACAAAACTTCCTGATAATGTCCATTGCCCCTCTCTCATGCTTCTGATAAAAGCTAGACAGATTGTCCGCCAGTATGATCTCGCCATGTCTCAACTCCGAGCCTGCATGCTCCAACTCTGTGTGGGCGGCCATCATGTTATCGCGAATGAGTGCCTTGCGTCGCGACTGCGAGTCCACCAGCATGGCCAAGTTGAGCTGCAATCTGGGCGTCTTGCTCAGTGTCCTCTCGCCCTTCTCCAACTCCCGCAAGTAGTGCTCGATCCGTCCAATGAGTGCATCCGGGATCGTGAGGCTGTGCAGGAGTCCTTGTATCCGTGCATCCAGAGTGATGATGTCCTCAATCAATCGGTAGAGCAAGGAAGGCTCGCGCGCCACTAGACTGTCACTCATCGCTTCGACAGCCCTGACATACCCGTCATGCTTGAGTTCTTCAAAGTATGCCAGCGATTTTCCAACGAGTCCGTAAGCTACAGAAAGGTGCAAGTTGCCGTCTTTCACTGCGCGTGCCTTCCTCTCGAAGATTCGATATGTCGAAGACAGCTTCATAATCTGCTCCCGAGCATGGGAAAAGAAGACTCGTGTGGACTCGTGCGACTCCAGTGCTTTTTCCTCTTTCCAAACGCGTCGTCTCTCCAATTCCATCTCTGCCTCAATCTTCTCGGTGATTGCCCGGTCGTCAATGCTTGGACTAAGCAAGAATTCCCATAACCAGGGGTTCTCCTTGAGCTCATCGTTGTCAAGCAGGGACGCCACGAAGGCATCCAAACGCTCGGTAACGGCCAAGAGGATCGCTCTCGACGGTCGGGAGTGGATTTGACACGGACTGGGTAAGTGAACGTGTAGTGTAGCGATACCCGCAGTCGGATGACGAGTCACCAACCAGTGACGCAGTTTGTAGAATTCCTTTACACTTCGCAATACACCCCCTCCGGACTTTGACTTGACAAGGTACTTGACGGAGCAGTCCTCGCCGACATGGCCCCTCAGTACCCGCACCTCACGACCTGAACATGCCCACTCGTCCATAATGCTGCGAATCTGATCAGTCCTCACTATATCGGCAGCTCGAAATCCTCGCCAATCCCACGCTTCCTCCGCACCGAGCTCAATCAGTCTTTTCAGTACTGGTACGTTTCCTTCTCTCGAAGCAATATGCAGTGCTGTAACACCAGAGCCAGAAGCTCGGTCGTTGATGTCGATTCCAGCACGAACGCATACATTGAAGAGCGCCAAAGAACCCCGTGCAGCATAATGTATCGCCGAATGACCTCTTGCATCTCGGGCGCTAGAGTCCACCTCTGGCTGAGCCAACATGAACTCCACAAGAGGTGTGCGAGCAAACTTGATTGAAATGAGTAAGGGCGTCAAGCCTTTGTCGTTCGACCTGCTGAAATCACCCGAACAGTACTTGAACACAGACTCTAAGGATGCTGGTGTCGAGACTATATGAGCCAGAGTATTGCCCTTGGCATCAATATGCTTCGCAAGTGGTATCCGATACTTTCTCAGGGACGAATCTGTAGATGCGCCATCACGATTTGATTGCGAAGCATCTAGGTTCTCTTCAGTAGAGGGCCCAGTATTTTCAGCTTCATCAAGCCCACATGCTAGTGTTCGTAGGACACGTTCAACCAGCACGTCATACATTGGATGGTCATATATCCTGGCCAGAAGCTGTAGAGGAGTATTGCCTTGCTTGTCAAGAACAGTCCAGTCTAGTTCGTCGTACAGCCGGTCGAAAAACTGTAGTCGTTCGGGAATTTTGTGAGCCAAAGTCTTGCCATTCTCATCAGCTTCATTCAGTAGAGTATAAGCGTCCTGCGGAGCGAGCTCCATGATGCGATTCAAGACATCTTCAAACAAATCGCCTGGTATATCGGAAATGATCAAGCCAGAAAGATGTGATGCTGTACATGACTTTGAGAGTAAGATCCGCAATATTCCTGGCTCTGCCAGAACATGCGGTGTCTGTCCTGTTGTAGAACGAATTTCAAGCAGGTCCGTAGCACTGCTGAGTATCTCTTCTACCTTTGCTTCGTCATCTCGCTCGATCGCCTCTAAAAAGCTTTGATTTCTTTTGGAGACCTCAGCGAGCGATGAAGCGGAGGACGTAATGTGATAGATGACCGCCTCCAAGGTCGACAACGCAAAGCCATATTCACCACTATCCACATCCATGAATGCAAATTCTCGAATCCACAAGATATTTGCAGACAAGTTCGAAACGCCGGCCTGCAGAACAACATAGACGAGCGACGGTATGAGATCGTCACTACTCTTTTCTGAATTGAGCATCAAGACATTGACCGTCTCCATCAATGCCTTGATCTTATCGAACGGCTCATGTTCGCGACCAAACTCCTTGAAATTTGTGATGGCTGACTTGATACGATTTCGCAGATCTGAGGTGGAGGTGGTGCCAAGCTGGGAGATGTCTACACATCTGGCCGAATAGATCGCCGCCGCAATCTCCTCATCTTTCGCCTCGGTAATGCCAATCAGCTTGAAGAATATAATGTCGTACAAGTCGTTCAATATATGAGACTCTATCAGCTTTTCGATATCTGTGCCGGTCAGATGTGATTCCACAGAAATCGTGTGTAAGATTGTCTGTGGTAGGAGTTGGAATGCCTGCATAGCTGTGTTAAGGATTAGATCGACTCTGACGCGTAAGAATTGCAGGATGGAAGACTGCGAGAATGATTGGCTTGTGTTTTGCCGTAGTAGAGGCGCCGGAGCAATTGATGAGCCAGACTGTCTCCTCGAACGTCGAGCCGTACTATTGTGACGAGAACGAAAAGATCCCGTGCTCACAGATGTCTCCATGCTCGCGGTCTCACTGTCGAGTGCTTCATTGAATTCGAGGTATAACTTAGCAAAGACTGGATTGAGCGCATTTCCGATGGCTCTATACGACTCTGTGAGCCCAGTCCAGGTCTTGATCTTTGCGTGCAAGCAGGATCGTCCAGGGAGATACGTGTCGACCATCAATGTACCGGACAATGGCCGATCAAGGAAGTATATCAAGTATGGTGGATGATCCGGCTGGTCGAGCCAGAAGAGCGAATCGTGCAGGATTCGGACTTCTTTGACGCCTTTGAACCCTCGATGCGGATAGACGACGTCTTCTTTTATGACCATGGATTTTCCATTGATTGTGTTGTATACTCTAGCTCTCGATCTATCCAGGACCTCATCCTTGTTGTGACTGATGCGCAAGATGTGACTTTGTACAAATTCGTCCGTCAGGTTGTCAGCATAAATCGAGCCAGTCTCTCCATCTATGGCGTTCAATGAGCTCGCAACCGGTGCCAAGATGACCACAGAAGCTGGCGGACCACAATTGGCTAGAAGGTTATTCGATCTTACAAAGAGATTGTGCAGGAATTGATTCGGTGGTGGACAATTCATTCAGTAGAGTCGTCTTCAACAGGTTCGTGCACCACCCAGAATCTGATGGGTGCTATTGTCTAGTCTTCATGTGCTGGGTTTGAGAGTGAGTCGTATCATGTGTACTGACATGAGTCCTACTGAACGTCGATCAGGACTGGCACGATGAAGAACATCTCGCAATGGACGATGATTATCATGCGACACAGACGAATCAGTATCAGAACAACCACTCTGGAGCTTGGGAAGTCGTTGTTGCACTTGGATTCAGACTTTCGTGCTTTGCGTCAGTGGAGAATGTTGAGCCGGAATACCGCCGCACAATTTCTCCACGAATGCTTTCCCCAGGTCTCGCGTATGGCGACAGCGTAGTCCTTCTTCTTCTTCTGTACTGTCCACAGCTCTAGTTCGTGTCAATCGATACTCAAATTATCAAGATGAAGCTAGAACGAGGAATATATTGTCCGACGCTCACTTTCTTCAAGGACGACGAGGATGAGTCTGTGGACTATGATCACTGTGCGGAACATGCTCTCTACCTGGCCAAGGCTGGTCTCAAAGGCTTGGTGATTCATGGCTCGACCGGCGAATCGTGAGTCTATTCTTATTCGATCTGTGTCAGAAAGCTGAAGCAACAGTGCCTGTCTCACCCTCGACGAAAAGGAAAGAGTCATCAGGACGGTCAGGCAGAAGCTCGATACGGCAGGATTCCAAAAAGTGGTCATCATTGCAGGTGTCAGCGGCCAATGTCTCCAGGAATCACTCAACCTCGCACGAAGTGCCCATCGTGCCGGTGCATACTGCGGTATTGGCCTGGCTCCATCTTTCTTTTCCATGTACATTTCGGCCTACCAATCGTCATGTGTCGGTGACCGCTAATGCTGCAAGGCACATGTCAGACGCTGTACTCGAATCGTACTTCAGCGAACTGGCAGACAGGAGTCCCATGCCAATCTTGATCTACAACTTCCCGGGTGTCACGAATGGTATCAATATGGGTGCTCCGCTATTGCACAAATTGTCCGATCATAAAAACATTATTGGCACGAAATTGACTTGCAATACCGTGAGCAAGATTCAGTACCTGCATCCCGACTACATCAAAGGCGACTTCCATGTCATGAGTAAGCAACTATCTTTGTACATTCTCAGAGTCTCAGCTCATAAATTGTAGCTGGAAGTTCCGAGTTCTTGGGCGCTGCACGAGCGGCTGGTGCTATAGGTGCGATTACGGGCCTTGCCAACATGTTCCCCTATACGCTCGTCAAGCTTTACAAGGAGCTCGATAACGGAGGCGACGAGAAGGAGGTCTTGAGGCTGCAGAACATGGTCACTCGCTTCGAGGGACACATGATGCGTGCCTTCATCCCAGGAAACCGAGCCGTGCTCGATCTCCTCGGTCGACCAGCTGGACAAAGTAGGAAACCAGTGCCTGTCGCTACACAAGCAGAGATTGAGCTGTATCGCAAGGAGATGGTGGAGATAGCTGCAGAGGAGAGGAAACTGGCTGGCACTTCATGACCTCTATGGATATTTGCAACGTGATGTATTCGCGAGGAGAGCCTCGACGCAATCCTTCATAGTGTATTTAGAACGCAAAACCAGGAATATCCTCGAGACAGGGTTCCCGTACACGATGACATACCTGACCTTGTCTGTCAGATGCAAGGAAAGAATCCTTTTGTCAGGCCATGGTATAATGTGTGGACTTGTTGTAGCATTTGCACATCTCCTTCATGTGTTTCGATGCTCATGTTGTCACGCATTTGTTGTGAATGGTGCTCCGAAAGCTTGGGAATTGGCCATTATGATAAAAAGGCTTTGAGCAGAGCAAAGAGACCATTAGAAGCCACCACTTTTACACATTTCTTTGTCCGGAATCCAATTCTTAGGCTTTGTCAATCTTAGCTGGCTAAGGACCAGGTCTACGGTATACTAAGCCGGATCATGTCTCACTCGCCGAGAGAGCTGCCCTGTGGTGGTAGTGATGCCAAAGGAAAACTTGTCATGAATTCATGGGGGTCTCTAGCCTAAAATGGATGCCTTTGATAGAGGGTAGATGTAGACACTTACGATGCGAAAGAGATAAACCTTTGTAATCCACCAAGCCGTTGATCTATATATGAGCACGCCCTGCCAATTGCAAAGACGGTCGACATTCTCCTGATGACTGCGACAGTCATGCATCGCGACCGTACTGAAAGGGCGGCCCACCGTGCAATCGTCAGACAACAACAAGACACGGTAGCTCCACAACAGAGCTACGAGGACCGAGTACGGGACTTTTGGATTAGACGAGGACTTTGGTGGAGAGAAGCAGTGATGGAGCATCTTAGCCGAATGGGAGTGCCTGATGCAGTACCGATCGTAGGCCGAAATCCAAGCACATCGCGAGGTAGAAGGGCAAGGCGGAAGTACCTGACTCCCCCTTATAAGTTAAAGGCACCATCGTGTTTCGACTTGTCCGCCTCCAGTAAGAAGAAGGCAGAAAGCATACGACCACGCTTACCTGGCTGGAGTCCAATCACCCCGACCGGACGAGAAAGACTGAAAGTTCGCTTCGGGCCATTCTTGCGTTCCCAGCGGACGCAGCCAAAGACTTCACATGACGAGGCTACAGGAGTAGCGAACCACCATCAAGAATCAGGCGGACGCTACCGGTTCAAGAGAATGTGTGATGACATTATATCGCCTCGTCGAAGCTCATATCTATGTGAATGGGTACCACGCACGCGTACGGCATGCATCGATAGATAGATCTTGCCGACAATACTGGAAGTCATACAGAGAGGATCGAGCCGCGGTATGGTATCTGAGCAAACATGCTTTCCAAGTTGCAGGAACATAATAACTCGCTCGAGCAAAACGATTAGTGAAACCTGTGGGACTTGAACCCACGCTCTTTCGAACTAGCGCCTTAAGCTAGCGCCTTAACCGCTCGGCCAAAGTTCCGCGTTACAATTTTCAAGAAATTTGAGTGATCCTATATCAATTTGCATATGCACTCAGAAAAGCTTGTTCTGATTCAATGGAGATCATGACTTCTGCTTGTGAATTGGGCCTTGCACATGAAATCGATCTGCCCGTGCCTCGAGATAATCAATGGAACTTATTACCGCTATAGTGATGACCGAAGAGCTTCGCAGGTGGCTGTTGTATTGTGAGAAAAATATGCATGTAAGACGCAATCTAGAGAACACAGGATCTGCCGATCAATGCATAGATATCGCTATGGCATCAGAAATTACTAGCTCTCTATACCAGGATTAATGTAGCCTCTATCACCAGCCGATTCTACAAGCTCAGAGCTCAGCTAGTGTCCACACTTTTCGCACTTTCTTCTTAAATTGATCCAGGACGCCCTCATCTTGTGATGACTCCTTGAGGATTTCCCATATCTCGCGAATTTGTGCAAGTGTCGTGGATTTCATCTCAAACTCCCAACCAAGAATCAGATCTTGCACCGGCTGATCCAGTGATTGGGCAACCTTTACACCATCCAAGAATGTAGATCCGCCCGTCTTCCTCACCAGTTCAAGATAGGCAGTATTCCAGTCCCTCAATGACTTTCCTTCATGCTTTGTATCGACAAACCCCGTCACTTCTGGTAATGGTTGCTCCAGAGATTCGTTCTTCCGCTGCAGCTCAAAGACGCGCAAATGCGCATCTTTGTCAGGGATCTGGCTCAAAACCTCCAAGGCTTTGACAAGCGCCCCTTGCTCGATGTATATCTCGCTGGCCAATATCAATGCTTCGTGATCACTCGGTGCGTCTCGCAGCCAGGGATTTAGATATACCAGTGCGTCCTCGAGCGGAGTTGTCGTGCTCACCAATTTGTCTCCGACAGGATCATTGTCGATTTTTCGATGCATGTCTACGCCGTCTTTCTTATCTGCTTCTCTCGTCGCATCCTTCGAACAACGTGCGCGAATCTTTTGTATCCTTTTCTTTTCCTTCTTCTTGTCCGCATCACTAAGCAACGAGGACTCCAGAGGGCCTTGCTTGAGCGCAGGCACACGATGCAATTCGAGTAAAGCTCGTATCGCACCCTTTGCAGCTCGCTTATAAACGGCGTGAGTATAAACAGAGTCTTCCCATCTCATACTCTCTACGTATGCGTCAATTGTTCCTTTTCGGAAACAGTATTGATGAAAGTCAAATTCATCCTCGTACCACTGATCAATGGCTCTCTTAACGCTTTCGAACCGTTTCAAGGCAAGCCCATGAAGTGATTGTCGCAGATACGATAGACCATCTTCCACAATGAAATTTACTGACTGCATCTCCTGAAGGTCACCTATTGACCCTCCACCAAGTGTCGAATTGAGGAAGAGAGAGATTGTGTTCATCGCTTCTGCATTGAGGTCCGCTCGTAGGTAGTACTTTGTAGATTTCGTATTGATGAATCTGTCCTGCAGATCAAGCTCGCGAGCTACGTTCATTTCTTCGGCTGCCATAAGAGGGGACCCTGAATGCTTCAGTATCCTTGCTTTTGTCAAGTGAAGCTCGACCAGGGTTGGCGTATGCGAGATTGCTTCTTCAATGGTATCTAAGGCTTGCTGCAGTTTGCGACGATGATCATAAGATTGTGCGAGAAAGTATAGAGTCCATAGATATGATGTTGGTGCTTCTGTTGTGTTTCCAACTTGACCATTCTCATGGGTGGATCCATCGGGCTTCGGATTCATCGTCTTCTTAAACTCGACCAGGAAGTCTTGTACAAGATTTTCAATTGCGTCGGCCTTTTCTGGGTTGATGTATAGAGCCTTGATATCGACGAATGTTGAGGGTACACCTTTCTGTAGCAAGTCCTTCAGATATGTCCCGGCAGCACAACGAAAATCTTCCCCGTGAAGCCAGTCTAAAGGTCGACGTCTGGGCGCTGAAGCTTTCGGATATAGTTTTTGCAGTTCTACATAGGTCGCAGAAGCCGATTCAGTCTGTTCGGGAATCATTGCGTGCCCTACACGGTACTGAAGTGCTTTTTCGAGACCAGTGTAATACGCGTGGCAATGCGGATTGATGTCTAGCAGTTGTCTGTAAAGTCCTTCAGCTGTCTGATAGTGTCCAAGCTTCAGGTTGTACCTGGCACGACGCTTTAGCACATCCAACTTGTCTAATATTTGACCTTCAACGAGATCAAGGTGCAGGAGGGCCTTCTGCAGATCGCCAGATTCTGCCAGGACGGTGTTGTGGTATAGCGTTGTGAGTGAGTGCTCTGCGTTATGCTTGGGCTTGACAAGCAACTTCTCATCATATTCAGTCAGTATTTTCAAGGCGTTAGTATAGTCGCCATTTAGATGATATGCTACAGCATATGCAGTATGCTGACCCCGAATTTCAGGTTGGCGTGTCATCAGACTACGTCTTGTGTCGATCAAGCCAGCGTAGATGCGTAACTGAGACTGGATAACAGCAAGATCTCTCAGCACCACCAGATTATCGGGATCGTACTTAAGTGCATTCAAATAACATTTCATAGATTCTTCGTAATTCCTCTCGGCACGATACAATAAACCATAGACGTGCCAGCAGATATGTGATTTGAGATCATTCCTTAGACCTTTCCTTACGCACTCCCATCCATCTTCCTTCTTGTCCATATTCGTGAGTATCAATCCCTTCATTGCCATCGTCTCTCCATGAGTTGGATACTTCTTCAGGATCGTGTCTGCAACCTTTACGCCCTTCTTGTACTCTTTCTGTTCGTAATGCTGAAGAACTTGCTTGAACAGCAGAGCATGATTCCTGTCGAGACTCTTGTCGACCGGCTTGACCAATTTTGGCGGCATTGTACAGGACCCTCACCCACCAGCCTATTCCAAGCTATTCAACCAATCCCTCGCCGATTATCACTGCCGTGACGACCTCCAGGCAACATTCATATATCGGACTTGGAACGTAGAAGTAAGCTCGCTACAACCAACAATTTCGACTTTCTGTGGCTTCAACTGTTCGGGAGGATGAGCGAGACAGGAAATAATTAGAGCGATGGATACGATACAACTTAGATTTTGGAAGCACTCGATTCATATGATGTTCTTGTCATCGAACAGGGTCTGCCCTCCTTCGTGAGTGAGCAGCATAGCGTGCGCTTGACAAGTGTTCTGGCTCGGACATCGGATGACATCGGCAGACCAGTAAGATACTTGGATTCAACATGCTTTGCTCGAGTAGATTAAATGCTGCTCTTCGACATCCAGGTCTGAATGTGCTGAAGCGCTGTACCTATGCGACTGTACGGTCCGTCACTCCACAGATGGTCGACAAATCGATGGTATCGCCGGAGGAAGGGGTTGCTGTACAGTCAACATTCAGTCGTGAGCGAAAGACCTTCCAATTGAAGAAATATAAACCGATTTCCCCCGGTATCAGGTGGCTGAGAAGACCTGTACACGATCATCTTTACAAAGGCAGAGCGTTTCTGCCACTTACCGTGGCAAAGCGTGGAAAGGGTGGAAGGAATAGTGGTGGACAAGTGACTGTCCGACATCAGGGCGGCGGTCACAAGAGACGACTTAGGACGCTTGACTTCAAACGAATTGAAGGTGGAATACACATTGTTGAGAGAATAGAGTACGATCCTGGCAGGAGTGGACATATCGCACTCGTCTCCAATCTGGCTGGAGTGAAGAGCTATATCTTGGCCTGCGAAGGCTTGCGTGCCGGAGACCGAGTGGAAAGTTATCTGTCTGGGATTCCCGATACCTTGATATCTGAAATGGGAGGTGATATCGATCCAGGAATGCTCGCTGCCAGAACGGTGCAGCGCGGCAATTGCTTGCCAATACGCATGATACCAGTGGGTACGATCGTTCATGCTATTTCAACTCGAAAGAATGGTCCTGCAAAGTTTGCTCGCAGTGCCGGAACATATGCTCAAATCATCACTGCACCAAAGAACGGCTATGCTGTGGTCAAGATGCAGAGCGGGGAGCTCAGGAGGATACCTTCAGATGCTGCAGCGACAATCGGTATTGTCTCAAACCCGGATCATCATCATCGAAAGCTTGGAAAGGCAGGTCGAAGTCGATGGCTTGGCATACGACCCACAGTACGTGGTGTTGCCATGAACGCATACGAACATCCCCATGGTGGTGGACATGGTGGTGGCCGAGGTAACAAGCCCACGAGCAGTATCTGGGGATGGAAGACAAAGGGCTACAAGACGAGACGAAGTGTCCACAACCAAAATCCTTACTTGGTGAAGGGACGACCACGTGGAAAGGAGAAGAATTTGAGATCTTAAGTCTATGACATTCATGCAGTCGTCTTAACAGTAGTGGTGTACACAGTGTTGCATATGTAGTCATGTCCTGGAAGGAGGGCCAAGTCAAGTCATCATCCTTTGTAACTCTGCGAGCCTGACCGAGCATGAAAAGTCTCATGAGGCACTCGTGGAGATACACGATGCAATAGCGCCGGTAGGTGGCTCAACACTTGCCGATTATTGTTCGTGGCTCTCATGTTGTATACCCTGTTCAAGCAGCTCCTTTCTTCTCTGTTCATTCCTCTTCAAGATCATCCTTTTGGTAGCACACTTCTCAGGTTCAGTCATCTCTGCCCAGTTGTTGACTCTGGACATGGTGCCATCAGTGTTCAAGACAATTGGTCCCAGACTCTCAAACTTCAGGGAATCTCCGCCGACCTGTAGAGTCTCGGGAGAACTGGCGTGGCTGACAGGACCTTCGATTGCCAAAGATGTCTGTGCTGAACCGTCATGTGTATCGACTTCCAGAGCCTCTTTCCCATTGTGCTTTGTAGACATTTGTCTAGTCAAAGACTTGCTGTAGAGCCTCCGACTTCTGCGATAGCCGGTCTGAAGATGTGTATGCAGGAATCTACAACATCGCATCGAATGTAAAAGATAGTTTATGACATGCTATGCACGAGAGATAGTGCGATCGTGTTGTATGACTGGAGAGGCATTCCGCAGTGCATTTGTTCTCCACACAAGATTTTGCGCCTCTAACGTCAGAGTGACTTGATCGTACGGGTGCAGAGCACACTCGCGATGTCCAAGACTCATTGTACTGAATATTGGAACTGCGATTGCTCCTTGTCAGAGGACCGAGCCACGAGTTTGACAGAGTCACGATCGCTATAACCTGGGTCTTTGCTAGGTTCTTGTAGGAGGAATCATGACTATCATACCCAATTCTACAGCTTCTTCAGTGACAGCTGGACGAAGCCTAAGAGCTATCGAGCCTACTATCTTGTGTTACAATGAATGTTGATAATCTTCCCAAGCTCCTGAAGGCTACTTACAGCTCTAGCTGTATGATTGAAATGCTGCAGCTGCTGGACGAGTCCAAAGCGCATCGTGCTGCGTTTGCAAGGTTTGGCTGATCACCAACGCGTTCTAAGACTTGTCAGCAGCTGCTCAAGGACAAGAATCACCGACCACAAAATGTATGGATTCAATTGTTCTACGAGAACTATTGTAAATCCCTGGGGTGGCTGTGCAGGCTTGTGATGTGACGGAGATCAGGAATGTCACGATTCTTGGGACGGACGTCTCCTTATGCAGATCTCCCAGTATCAGACCTTCGTCATATCCCACATGCTCGATGCTCCTATCGTTCGAGAAGGACCCAAGTACGTTCCAAAAATCGTGCTTTCGATCGATTGCGATTCGAGGTCGGTGCTGCTACACAGCGACCACGCAATAGTTTCAAGAGACACATCACAAATGTACATACGCTTCCCACGAATCACGATGACAGAGGTTATATTGCGGAGTCTGACATCGCAGGACAGATTTCACTCTGTCGTGATGCAAAGGCAACAATGAACCCATACCTTGAACACGACGAAGCAGTCCGATCGCTCTCGCAATTCCAGCATGCTGATTTCGACAACGAATTCTCACAGTACTCAGAAGCAGAGGAGCACGATTTCAAAAGCAGCGACAGCTGTTTCGAAGTGCCATTCTCCACTAATCCTCATGATTGTCATGGTCGCTCAAGACACATAACAAGCGACTACGAAGAGAGACAAGAAGTGGTCGAAGCAGGATATGCTTTCGTGCATCAAGTGGCAGAATGCGTCGAGAGTCCGCCTAGTCACATACCCAGTTCTGTCATGACCAGAAATGCCGGTGCTAGGTCGCTAGATGAACGTTCTGAAGTCTCGGACTATCAGGACGCGTCACTGATTGAGCTCGACTCTGGCTTCCAATACACAGAGACTCCAGCTAAAGCGCATTTCTGCGATTTTGCTAAGGGCAAGAAAGCCATACACGATACATCTGATCTTGAGTTACACTACAACGAGTCCACGGACGACTTGATGAAATCTTCCTTCGATATAGTCCGTTCATGGCAGGATTTCTGTCCACATGGAGCATCAGATGAGAACCGAAGACGTCAGGACACATCGACGGACGCTTCCAATCTCATTTTGCTAGACGATGAAAACGGATTGTGTCAAGATTGAGCGCTCCATTCAGTCTACAATTACACGAGTGCAGCCTTGATGACTGCATCAGCAGTGATGAAATTTTCATTCTCCTTACCTGTCAGATGTTGGAATTTACGAGCCATGTAATTGTACAATGCATACCGCGTTACACATGCACAAAGTATAGAGAATCTATAAAATATCCATGACAACTTCCGTGCCGTGCTGACCATAACATTGAAAAATTGAAACCTGTGGGACTTGAACCCACGCTCTTTCGAACTAGCGCCTTAAGCTAGCGCCTTAACCGCTCGGCCAAAGTTCCGTGACCATTTCATAGCTTTAAGGTAACTATTATACACTGACCATATTTCAAGGAAAACTGGAGTAGTGAATGGATATCTGCTGTAACTATATTTCCACCAAGAAGGAACTGGATTGTCTAGGCTCACAAATGTCAAACGACGGTACTGCTTATCCCTTCGCTCACAAGGAAGACTCCTCAATGGCACATAACGAAGCTTCCTCCACGGTCAAAGCTTCGCTCGAATCTGGCGAAGAACGCTCTTCCCTGACAATTCAGGGTCAGCGTGATCACATTGAAAAGGGACACCTCCCAGCACAAGCTAGAAATGATGACGACGACTCCACCTACAACCCGACGTCTTTCATGGACAAACACACCAGAGGAGGTGTCAAGAAGTTTGAGAATGTACAAGTCAGGGATGAATGAGTCGTGCTAGATTCTCGTCCTTTCGAGAACCTTTGTACTGGTCGGCAGTTCACTACATTCAGCGCTAGCTTTGCAACTTTCTTGATTCTCTCACTAGCGCAATAGCAATCGCATTCACGATACCATAAGCATTCACGATTGCCAGCAGTCGGCCATATCCATAGCTACCTATAGTCCAAATACGCGCTATGAGTGAGTGACAAGCCTCGCAACCACTTCTCACATGCAATTCATCAAAGCGGCAGCCACCCGTCACATCGCCGTGCCACTTACGCCGATCTTTGCATTAATTACAATTAATTACAATTGGTGTACATTTGAGCGCGCTTGCATTGCAATTGTTATTCGCATGCATCAACTTCAACTTATGCTGCTAGCGAGAGTGGTCTCAAGTGCGCTGACTGCGTAACGTTGTCGCTCGCTTGCTCGCCTCTCGTAGCGTAAGTCAGGCTGGAGATCGAATAACGGAACGAGAGTGGATGCGACGACTGGGACCACAACAGACTGCGCCGGTCGCGAAAGCTGATCAGCCGTCCACACCAGCAGCGGAAACTGCTCCAGCACCGACCTTGATACCAGCTTTCTTTCACAAGTCACCGATTGCGTTGTATGACCTCACAGCGCCTATTCCCGCTACTGGCTCGCATAGTCAGTGGAGCGTCTTCAGCAAGTATGACTGTGAGGCGCTGGAGAACAACTATCAAGCACGACTGCGACTTAAGCTGGACACAGTTGGAGAGAAGGAGGCCTTTTCTGTGACTGATACTTCTGATGCGCAGAGGGGGAGAAAGCCCGACGAGCAAGAGCAGACCACATCGCAAGATGATCCTTTACTCGTTGGCATCGAGCGTTTACATTCTGTCGACCTAGACGATTGGAAAATGAAGCCAGTCTATTGGACTTCTAGGAATGCTTCAGCGACATTTACACCTGTGCGTCGAGGTACCTGGTTCTATGCTTCTGACTCATTGCCCGTGGACGACGAAACTGCAGAGATATTGGAGCAGGGTTACCACGAAGTGAAACCATGGACCATGGCATATGAGGCAGAACTCGAAGCAGCTGGAGAGCTTGGCGTCAGCGCCGAGGCGAAGCTCAAGTATAACATTGGTCAGGATTCTTCAGGTCAGTATATCATATATCGTGACGCAAAGATCGCCTGGATAGGTTCTCGATCGCTCGGTTCGAAGCTTGTGAGGTCTTTCTACAGTACACTTGGACGATCGAGGAGGGAGGCGTTCGTCGAAGTCTTCCGTGGTTACGACTTTAGCCGGCCACACCCTGTAGCCAAGCTCACACGAGATCATAGTCCAGCACCAAGTGGAGCCAAACGAAGAAGTACCTCAATGCCAAGGGCTCCCGAAAAATTGAAAGACATTCAGGGTGACTACGCCGGGGACGAAGAGGAAGATGGCATACCCAGACCAGCTGATGTGACGGATCTGATTCTCGTTATCCATGGTATAGGTCAAAAGTTGGCAGAGACAAGTGAGGGCTGGACTTTTACGCATGCCGTAACCAGACTGAGACTTTTGCTACACGAACAAATGATACACAAGGACGTGCTTCCATGTCTAAGAAAGGACTTTTGCCCACAAGTCCTTCCCATCAATTGGCGGGTCAATTTTGATCCTGATGCTTCAGAAGCGACAAGGAATGGTCGCCCTGAAGACGATGGTCCTGCGTTCTGCCTGGACGATATCACAATTGATGCTATTCCTGCTGTCAGGGACTTAATTGGCAAAGTGGTCTTCGATATACCGTATTACATGTCGCACCACAAACCACGAATGATTGAGGCTGTTGTGAGGGAAGCAAATCGAATATACAATTTGTGGCTCAGGAACAATAAATCATTCGAGATGAACAAAGGACGGGTCCATATCATCTGCCACTCTCTCGGTTCCGCTATCAGCTTTGACGTCTTATCGAATCAGCCGAACGACATCAATGCCCGTTCTTCGCTTTACGAAGTTTTCACCGGAAGCTTCGACTCAAAATCAAGCAGAATTCGCGACGGACCGAGTCACTTCAAGTTCAATACCACAAACCTGATTTGTGCTGGATCGCCCGCAGCCTTTTTCCTGCTTCTGAAACAACAAAAACTCGTACCACGTAAGCACATGAAAATGGGGAATTCTTCGTCTCGAGATAGCAACATCACTGGTGTCCAGGGAGAGTATGGCTGTCTTGCTGCAAAGGAGATCTACAACGTTTTCTATGCCACAGATCCCATTGCATATCGAATGAATCCGACAGTCGACGCAGACTACGCACACTCACTTCCATCTGTCCAAGTGCCATCTACGACCGCGCCGTTCTTCTCGTCCCTGAAATTGCCGTTTGGTGGCACGGTTTCGTCACAGGTACCCAGCAATGAACGTCCTGAGCTTCGTGTCCTACCATCGCAAGTGGAATTGGAGACGCACGATTTTGAGCGCGAGACTGTGGCCGATCGCCGGTTGCAGCTACTGAATGAGAATGGCTCCCTAGACTATGTCTTGCCTATGAGTGGGTATATCGATAACCAGTATCTCTCTATGGTCTATGCCCATCAAGGCTATTGGGACTCAAAGGAGTTTGCCCGACTGGTCATCGTAGAGTGCGGGCGCCAGCAGGGGAGTGTGATCTACAAAGGCCACAAGAATTCTTCTCGCATGGAAGGCACGCTATCAGCCGATAGCTGATCCCAGCTTAGCGCGATCACGCGGGCACACCGTGCGTCTGACCCACTATCTGCAGCGATTGCGGCATTGGATCACCCGTGGGGCCTGGCACACGACCGAGCACAGCACCGAGGTAGACTCAACAACTGGTCCTCGGTCGTGTGGACGTCCCCACGAATTCATGACTGTCCAGCCATTGATGCACGCCAAAAGGGCAGTATGAGAGCAGCCAGTCCGCCATGAATAACACTTAGGGCACTGTACCGAGAATTGCCCCAGTGGTGACATGTGCAACAGCACATATGGCGTTCTTGTTGCATGAATGAAGATTTGGGGCTTGACAAGCGAGCTTGCGCCCTCATTAGATTCGCACCGCAATTGCAGACAACAATCGAGAGACATCTTGACGAGATGACCTTGGATGCCTTCACGATCCGAGACACTGCACGGAGGAAATGACGAATTATCCTCGCCATGTCACTTTCGAGACGGGACATACACGGAATAGCAAGACCGCATACCGGAGGTCTGACTAGCCTTGATCTTCTGTCCCTCGACTCGGCACGAAACTCGAGAAAAGAATGGGTTTCGCGACAGGCTTGGACGCCACGACGCGGCTTGTCGTTCGCATCTGTCTCTTTTCACGATGATCGCTCGGCATGGCATGCCGTGAGGGCAACCCAGCATCCACCCCCTACAAAGTCGTCAATGACCAATCCCAAGTGGACATAAATACCATTGATAGTGGCGCAACGGGAATCGTGCATTTGCCGAAACACAATTTGATAAGTGGATGTCACGATACTGAGCGCCGGGAATTGCATGAGCACACGACATGTGACTATAGCAGGATCTAATTCACTAGTGATGACACGTCACCGTGCAAACTGAGACAGGCAATGAGGAGTCAAGCACTTGATTGTGCGATAGTTCAGTCCTCGAAGCTGGCCAGTAGCCAGTCATGCAGTAACATCGAGCGGCATTATGTGCTTGGCTTCCGATTGTTCTTGAGAGTCACTGAGCCTTCTTGGGCAATCCTATCGCCATCGGAACCTTTCCCTATTCTGAGAAGGATTTCCTTGCGGCATCTGCACCTTGTCCCAGGGCCAGGGCAGCCATCTTGCTGGGGGCGGTGACAAGATCCCAGTATATTCGCGCGCGCACCAATTGCAAGAGGAATGGAAGGTTTTGAGCAGCAAATAAACCGCAGCCGAATTTTAAGTTGCAAAAAGCCAAAGACGCTGTGGCTGGCAGCCGCTGGGACAGATGGCTTCGCGGCAGACGGCGGCAGACTCCAGCCGCTGTCACCGGGCCCCCGGTGGCTGCACACGACTCGTCTAATTGTAAGGAATTGAAGACATTAGCACTGGAGCTGCTTCAACCAGCTATATAGTGTTCCTGTTCGTCGACTCGCGTCTGCCTGGCAGAACTTCCACATCGAATCATTTCTCAAGAGTCTTCAGCATTCTTGGCTTCAAGATCATCGTCTGCGGGACAGACGAGTAAATTCCTGCACGCACAAAAACCAAACAATGACAGAAACATTGACCGCTTCCCCAGAATTCGCAGAATCTTGGTCGTCCTACCGACCCAATGCCACTCCTGCTCGTCCTTACATCTCACCTGTACAACTTGGTCACTACCGACCAAAGCAGCTCGAGGGGCTCGCAAGCCCATTCTCGTCTGCCTTTGGTGACCTCTCACAGATGAACCTGAATCACGAAACTGGCGTTGACGACCCTGAACTCTCTCAACTGCTCAAAAGCATTTCTGCTTACGAACAGGCAGTGGGTCGGGCCTTCCTGAGCAGGCGTAGTCACTCTACCCCGTCTGTCGTTACACGAGGCTCGCTTGATTCCAAGGTCGATGAGCTGAGCTATGCCTCTTCGAACTACAGGTCAATGACCATGACCGACGAGCAACATGCGCACGTCTTGCCATACAATATTCAAACTGACATGAGTCCTTGCCACACGCCATTGTCGGAGCAGGGGCCATTCGATCTATCGAGCCCGGCTGATATGCATCCATCTAGCGCCAACTGGCAAGGTTACACGCCCATTGGAAGGAGTCGCAGCAGTATGAGCACAGAGCAGAGTTATGAGAGCACAAATCAAAATTGGACGGCTGGCGATCTCCCTGGCCCAGAGTTTGACTTTGCAAACAACTTTGGGATTTTCGGTCTGGCAAAGAATTATGACAGTGCCGTGCCAGAATTACAGCCCCCTTCAAATGATTCCTCCAATAAGCCTGAGGTCACGGGCATGCATCAAGACTCCGATTATCCCCACGGCATGTCGCACGCGCGAGAATCTTCTTCACAGACCGGCTTCGTATCCTCACCCACACCGAGTTCTTGTGATGATCACTCCTCCCTGCCCAGCGGTAACGAGAGCCAAGTGTACGACGCTCTCGTGCAGCAGCACATGTGTCCAAGCACCACTAAAATGGCCACTGACATGGCGCGGATGCCATTGCTTGAGCATCGTCATCACCGTACCGGCAGCACTTCATTCCGAGGATGGACGTTGGAGGCGGACGATGCACTACGGGGAGAGGTCAACGCACAAAAGGCTGCGGGCATTGAACCACTACAATGGACCAAGATTGCTCAGCGAATCGGTCGTCGCAGCGGCGTGCAGTGTCAGGCACGTTGGGCGGAAGTGCTGGACGAAAGGATCAGAAAGGGACGTTGGGGTCCGGAGGAGGACGAGGCGCTGCGTAAAGGATATCGCCGATACGGCAGCCAATGGAGCAAGATCGCGGAGGAGATTATCACGCGCACTCAGAGACAATGCCGATCGCGCTGGCTGCAAATCAATGGCAACTCAATGACTGCCTCGATGAAGCGCAACATGGATGCCAGTGGTGCTTCAAAGTAAGGCATTACATCATGAATCTTCTCTATTTGTATATGTTGCAACCTAGCTATAGCTGCAGGAAGCGATGAGCCTGTGCTTAGGAATTTTCTCTCATTTCTTTTATATACAATTTCTAGTAAATGTGCTTAGATATTGGTAACCATACACATAGAGTATCGGATACCCAATGCATACATTACAAATTGCGGACATTTGCGGCTCATGTTGACCACAGAATTCAAGCGTTGATTGTCTTGTGGAGCAAGATACCATGAAATTATCCGTTCGACGTCTTCGTCACACCCACGACCGCACGGCACTGCAATAACAAGTAAATGTCTCAAGTGTCTTCGATTGCGCGGGACGATATTGACGACGACGATGACGATGACGGATGGCGATGGCGTTTATGATGAGGCTGGGTTCAGATGAATCTGGGAGATTTGAAAGATTTTCTAAGCAGATGGGATCGAGGTCTCAGATGTGTCACAACACGGGAAAAAGACGAAAGTCCATGTCTCGCGGCCGGATGTACACGACGGCGAATCGACGGCCGACGACGGGGGTCGTGTGGGGTCACAGGCAGGAAATTCGGGGGGAGGAGAACCGATCCGAGGTCATGGACACCTGAACATGTCACGCGCGACGCGGCAAGGGGATCGCGCGGGACGAGATATAAAAAATGGTGTTGCATTGCGCGGGATATGTGCTCTTCTTCTCTCGCCGAAAACAGAAATACCTCCCCAGCCTTTTTTTGGCTATATATCCAATGTGGTTGTCATGGCGACATTGCCATGTCCATTTGCGCATTACGATGACATGTCTATATATGCATATGAATAAACCCTCCCACTTTTTATCAGTGCGAAATCTTGGCTATCTTGTTTTTTTTTCCGATTTGACTGCGATTGGACCATGATGTTTCAGATTGCGATTGCGTTATGGGCGGGACAGAATCGGGTTTACTTGGGCGGCTGAGCAATGTCGTCCATAGTGGACATGGCCAAATACAGAATAGACATGCCATTCACAGCAATGACATGTCCCGCGCGGATAGTTCGAACTCCACCATGGTGTCTCGATGGGACATTGAAGGTCAGTTGGTTTTCAACCATATCGCATTCTATACATATCTTGCCGCATACGTAGCTAGACGGGCTACAAAACGGTAAATTCTGTCTCAGGTGCGGGAAATCATAATTCCAGACGACGACGCGGCTTCAATTGCGATCCTGCTGTTTTTCCTTCTTGGTTTTTCGTCGTTGTGAAATCTAGGACAATTTACAACTTGTACCCATTGCCAGCCATCTCCAGCTGGGCTACACAACTGTAACGTTAACCCCGAAAGCGCGAATCACATGATCACATATGGCCATGGATGATCACGAGAGCATTGAATGAGAGTAAGAAGAAAAGAATCGCCACATCAGGTATTCCGGTAGCTCAGCTGACCTGCTCACCAGCCGCATCGATCGCTGTCATCCGGAAATTTGCACCGACCCAAGTATGTATAGTATCTACTCCTGCCGGCACACTCGCACGACCCGCGTCGTCCGGGAAAGCACTTTCTACGACCGGCCGCGTACTTGCAGTGCAAGCTTAGCGTTATTCCACCGTGCAATGGCACAACTGATTGCTTTTGGAATGGATTGGCTGGGCGAGCCGTGATGAGGCTAGGGCGGACGGGCTCGGCACGTACCTACTTTGGGCAATGACATCGACCTCGCTTGCTATTTATTGAGCAAAAAGGCAAGCTGGAAGAGCTCGAGCTCGAGGAGCATCCTACTGTATGCACCATATCTAAAAGCCTGCAGTGCAACTATTGGGCTACTGGTTGTCTGATACCAGATAAGAGCCTAACGTAGCTAGCCAGGTATAGCTAAATAGTACTCATGCGGCCGGCATATATTTTTGCCGCGCGTGATATCGATCCATACCCGTGGACGTATGCATGGATCTCGAGCTCGAGGTCCCGGTTCCTGGCTGAAAGCCACACAATGCCACCGCCAAACAAAATTTCCCGAGCGCCAGAATCTGACATTTTGGACATTTGACCGAGTGGCGCGGGACCGATCGATTGTCTGATTGCTGGAGCAGAACAAATGTCACATTCTATTGCCGGCGCCATATGGTTTCGAGATCGCCGAGGCAACAAATGAGATGCTTTCTCTGATCGCCTTCGAGCTCCAGCCATCGAGAGCCAGGCAGCAATTCTTCGTGCCTCGGCACCTTGTGCATCGCTGCAGAAACTGATCCTGTTGAAAGTTGCCTAGCCTGTCCAGCAGCATGGTAGCGACATTGCGAGTGAGTATGGTTCACGTTTCAGACGTTCTTCCTTCCCTTGCAAACACTGCAGCTGCACTTATGAAAATGTGCTCGCGTTGTGGTTTCCGGACATATGCGAGACTCGCGTGATCATGCATATGGTCAAGTGTCGTCTGACCCATTTTAAGACGGCGATAAGGCAGCCCAGCAGCAGTCTTCATGCCGCGCTATCAACACGACCGTCTTCAATTCATTGCATGCAGAGCCTTGGGGAAACGATCAGTGACGATAACAGTATCTGCTCGCCTCGTGAGCTTGTCCCTCGGCAATTGACAATCTGATTTCGGAGCAATGGCCACAATGAGCATGGCAAGCGAAGAGCGCGTCTTCAAGGAAAACCTTATATTTTCATTGTATGATTTTTCAAATGCCGGTTGCCGGGCCTCGAGGTTAGCTAGGTAGGCGGGCGAAGGAATCCACGAGGTACCGCGCACCCGGGCCCCGTTTCGCCTTAAAAGAGATACATCGCAACTGCAGCTGCAGCTGAATTGACTCCCGGTCGGGGACTTCCAAGATTGGTCGTGTGAGCATCGCAGCGGCCGCCTTAAAGTCGGGCGCGATGGCTGTGCATTGGAGGGATGGCACGATATTGAGTGGCTTTTGATGGCGAACATTCGATTGACCAATCACGGCGATTCAATAACTCTTACGCTTTCGATCGGAGTTTTCCAATCGTTCTATCAATCTCGTATATGCGCATGCGTGTAGCAGGACATGGCTAGCTGTACATGCTTGTGCAGAGTGCAGCGAGCGAGCGATTGAGTGTGAGTGTCAATTCGCACCGCGCGGAGACGCACAGTATTAACGTTAACGTCTAGTACGGTACTGCGCAATTGAGTTGCATACATATGTGTGGCTGAGCTGCGCGCTGATATGCATACGGCGGCGGTGGCAGCAGCAGCTGCTGCAGCTGCATCAATAAAACCTTGAATACATTATAAGTGCGGTCTCGAGTCTGACATATGGCGCTCCGTGCGCAGTCATATGTATGCATGTCAAAAGTACATACGTACTTGAATTGAACGAGTGGATCGATCGAGACAATTTTGTCGTGTTGTGCGCTGGCTGCGGTGGAATAAGTTCAAACAAGCATGCTATAGTTAGCGACCTCTTATGCGGCTATCTGGAAAAGCTGTGTCCTTGGCGTTGATAGTTTGTCCAGGACAGCACGACAGTAAGCTTAAGACACAACACGCTTTTCCGTTGAGGAAGAGATACACTCGAGGTGTGGCTCACATGTGCATATGCTTCTCTTTTGCTGCTAAGGTAATCACTTATCAGCGCAACTCTAACGACAGCTGCAGGAACATCTGCATGTAAATCTCAGCCGCGGATCATGAGTAACAAACACATGCGCAGTGCCCGGCCCAACAGTGAGCTTATATCCCATGCTTGATTGTCGAACACATACAACCAAATTGCAAGCAATATCGATCGAACAGCTTCCTTCGGCTTCGATCATTATGCATTCCGCAAATCATGAAAACCGTTCACTTGAACACTAAAAACACAACCTGCCATGGTTGGGGATTCGTCTATAGCTAGCTAGCAATAGCCATCAAATTACACCTCTATACAAACACCTTGGGATTATTACAGCATATGCATAAGCATAGCCACTGATGCTAAGTCTTACATGATGCATGCGAACAAATGCTGAGCCATTATACTGCATATGCATAGACGATGATTACTTCGTACAACGTTAAATTGCATCCATGGATTCTCCACCATGAGGTCGATCTATTTTAATATGCGCCCGCCGGCAGCGTGCCGTGCTTGCGCAAGGTACCCGCGCTAGGTATGTATCGGACGTACGGGATGTCACAAACATGAGACATATTATGAGCAGCACGTATAACTTCAAAACAATGACACTGACTGGCCATGGATGTGGTTATGGTCAATGATTTGTAAATAGTATGCAAGCACTAGGATGCTTAAACTATTGTATGACATGGCCGGATAACAGCTGCAGGGGCTGCACTGCTCACAACCAGGCATATCGCCGTGCAGTAAAATATCATCTTAACTTGTAAGTCGCCTGCAGGTATGCTTCCATGTCGGCAGATCTGACCATAGAACCCAAAGCCATGATTCATCTGAGCATTCCCAGGACACGGCTCAATTCGGTTCGTCTGCCGTGTTACCGGACGTAACATAATGGAAGACCGTTCAAATTACCTCTTAAGCACCAAACTTCGGGACGCCTGGAGATATTCTTTCAGCCGTGATGCACTCCCGTCAGTACTATCAGTGGCTACATGATGGCTTCCATGTTCCGATCGGTGAGTATCCTGCCGCTTTTGTATTGGAAGACTTGTCTCAGCAATGGATCATGACCGTACGCCACAGCTATATTGTCTTCCGTGGATATGTGTGGGATAGCATATTCTGATCAAGCTCTCTTTCCGTCCTGAATGAAGTCTTACTCCGACTTGCTGGCTAGCTGTGAAAAAGAAGGGAGTCCGCTGTCTTCTGGGCCGCTCTAGCAGAAACACACCTCCCCATTCATCTTGTCACACGACCGAGACACTACGAGCATCATCAGCATGGTTCGATTCATTCTTTTAGTATCCTTGTTGATGGCAAGCATCAGTGCCATCAGAATCACGGTCAGAGACATATCCGACAGTTATGAAGCGGCAGCGGACTTTCAGCATTGTAAAAAGTCTTGTTCAAAGATTACCAACCTGGCTGGAGCCTGTGCCACTGAGTCGTGCTTCTGTCCCTCGGTCCTAACTGGAGGTCCAAGTTGTGTCGCCTGTCTCGAGACGCGGAACGTCACTCTCGCTACCGAGCTCAACGAGTCCTTCCAAGAATGTCTTGTCGAGACCATACCCAGCACATTGAAGGCTTCGGACAAATGCTCAACGGCCTGCAAGCCTCTCTTCAAGAAGACGGAGGCCTGCAAACTGAACGACCGATGTATCTGCGACGCCTTGTCGGCTGACAAGTCGTGCAACAAGTGTCTGGTCAAGAATGACGCGGGCACCGCCACTACAAAGGACTTGCAAGCTTTGAGCAAGTCATGCTCTCTGCCATACGTTGCCACGAGAAGCTACCCGCACGAATGTGACTACTCGTGTCTCAACGTCTTCCTCGCGATCGACACGTGTCTGCCTGGCGACTATCAGTGTCTGTGTAGCGCTGGACAGTCTACACGCCGGGTCAACAAGAAGAATGTTCTCAAGAGCGCTTTCAATTGGGGCACAGCATCGTGTCAGAAATGTGTCAAGAATGCAGACAAGAAGCTGGCCAAGGAGATTTACAAGACACAGGCTGTTTGCAACCCTGCACTGAATCCGAAGGCTATAGTCGTCACACATGCCACAGGCGCGGCCGGCAAGACCAGCCCGAAGACTACCAAGACAACCACTAAACACCACACCACCACAAAGGCCAGCAAGAAGACCACGACGACAAAACATGTTGCAACCCATGCGTCAACCGTCACCAAGAAGGTAGTGGTTACCAAGACTGTCAAGACCGTCATCAATGGCAAGACTGTGACCAAGACTGAGTTCTCCACCGTCACTAAGGTAGTGACTAGTGCCAAAACTAACACCGCCACCATCACGAACACATTGACAGGAACGAAGAGTCACGCAACCGGCACGTCAAGTCACGGATCGTCCTCTTCCGCGAGTCGTAAATCATCGGGCACCGAGAGCTCCCCTTCCAAGACCGCAGCCTCCACATCAGCAACTGCATCGACAGGTACGACTGCGACGACCGGTACGGCAACAAAGTCTCACGATTCTACCGCGACACTGCCGTCGTCGACTCAGGGCACAGCAGTCGTATCGGATAAGGACACAACCAAAGCGACGGCGTCGACTTCTGCAGCTGCCAAAACCGAGGCGCCAGATACCACGATCGCCACTTCTACCAAGGCGACCACCGCCGCAGCCACTGCAGCTTCTCCCAGCAGCAGCAGTAGTCCTTGAGCAGCTGACGGATTGCATATAGATGAGGTTGGTGCATGTCTACTCATGGTCTCGTGATTTGTTCGTTCCGGCTCTCTTGCACCAGAGATGAGAGATTTCCGCACGGAACAAAGACTCGGCGGCATAGTCGGCATTTTGCATTCGGCTTGTACATAATTAGACTCTTTTTTTTATAATTCTGGTATCCGATCCACTTTTTCTTCAAATCTTTTCTCCAAACATGTCTTTTGCGCTCTACAATACTCAATTTTTATTTTTTTTTATTCTTTTTCCAGTTGTTTTCCCACTTGGAACTTAGATGAGTCGCGTGAGGAGATGCAATTTGTTCTCCGCCGCAGAACCCCGCCCAGAATTGGTTGCGGGAGTAACTCACCGTACGGTAGTATTTGCGAGCTCGTGCCAAGGAAGCGAAAGAACGTTCGCCTTTGTATCGACGGAAAAACCCTTACTTCTAGCACAGCAGAAGAATTGGTGACGGAACTCAAAGTCATTGCACACGCCGAGGTTCTCGAGACTTTTCTGCTGCCTCGCTTTTGCGCGCATGTGTTGTCGGTCCACGCGAAATCGATTTTCATATGCATGCACACTAGAAATTAAGGATAAAAGCAAAACAATCTGGCTAGAATATCAAACGAGACAAGAAGGAGAGAAAAAAAAAGAGGTCCACAGGCGAGTTCCTGGAGGTACGAGAGAACGTGAGGAGGTTGTTAAGAGATGAGTCCGCGACTAATTCTGCTCTGGAGGTCTATCGAGCGCAAATTGTGGCGATCCGTCCTTCTTGTAATTCATGATAGCAATGACTGCAGTGGACAACATCGGATAGGTGTGATCTCACGCTTCCACCCTGACTAGAAGCGACTCGTGATATGTGATGGGACTGCGTCAATCATGAGATGTATACAAGCAAAGTGATTGAAGCTCGATGCATGCGCAAATAAGAAGAGAACAGAGCGGAAAGATTGCCGTGCGCTATTGTTATGCCATGATTACAAGCTAAAAACACTAATTCTAGTCTATGATTTGGGCTTTACAGGCATGACCGGAGTCTCATACACCTTGGACGTGTCAATCTTCGGACCATCCATAATGTTGCGGTAGAAATTGGTCAAATGACGTTGAATTTCGTCCACACGTTCAGCGGGCGTGTCCGCGGGGACATCATCGTTGACACACATTTGCGAGGGCATCTGTTCGTGGCCTTCGGTGAGCAGTCGCAACTTGTACTGCAGCAAGTCCAGGTCGTAGTCCGTCGGCCCCAAAATCACCATGTTGCCGCGAATCTTGTTCTTCGTATAACTGTACCGCATAATGGCTTTCAGTGCCGACTCGCGATGCGGAGACTCAACCGCAGGAAGAAAAGCCTGGAGTCCTTTGGCTCCGGAAGCTAGCACGAGCTTATTGATGAGGCAATCCCCACAACTTGGCATTTCACGCGCAAAGCGTTCCAGCAAGTCATTCGCCCGGAACTCCTTTGTATGACGGTTAAAGAAGCCTGTTCCGAAACATTTGTCGTAGTCAAGCTCGCACCTGTACTCCAGGTGAGGTTCATCGTTGGTGACCGTGTTATATCTGTGAAACACTGGATTCTCAGTGATTGATGTCTCTGTAAAGAAAGAATAAGCAGGCCCGTCGAAACTGGACCATCGCGGTCTCAGTGCATGGGCACCTGTGAAACCTGCAGTATCGAGATCTTTGCTCATCTGTCTCAGAGTTTGTCGCGTCACGCCAGCAGGAAGATCTGGTGAGACAGTGTCCAGTATATCTTTGATTTGTAAACGCTCTTCAAGCGATAGAATACCATCCTCGTCGGTGTCGCTTTTGAGCACCAGGAAGCTCCACAACAAGGCTTTACGATGTCGCTCGATGATGTAGTGGTGTGCATGAAAGTGGGGATTGATGACCTGCCGATCTCCACGGAATTTAGAGAATGTTGCCGTGTCATAAGCTGCAGGGAATGCTTGTCTGACTTCGCGTAGTAGCTTTCGTGAATAAGCTTTAGTAGCATGTCGAATATAGGCTCGATTGCGTTTTCCGAATGCTCGATTGTACATGGCGCTACTGTGATGGTATTCCGGATACTCTCCCAGTTCCGGTTGGTTAGAATTGTAAGGCTCGTCTTGATCTACATTCCAGACCATGCCATCATACAAAGCCATACTAATGCCGAACAAAGGTGTATAGATGTCACCGTCGCGATATTGCGTTGTGAGAAGCATGTCGTCACAGAGGTACAAGAATTTGTCCACCTCAGATGGTATGTTACCCATATTGACCTCAATCGAGACGGAATTGAATGTGGGGACAGTACATTCTTTGAGATTCGGGTCAATGAGGGCAGTGTCCGGCACATACTTCAGCACATGACGCAGACTATCCATTTCAGATTGATTTAGATCCGGAGTCTCTGGTATTTGTCCATGACTCGTGATAATTTGTACGCGATTCAACCGTTCAATATTCTTCACTGCGCTTGTCATTGCCCATTGTACTTGCTGCCACTCCCTGTGTCGCGACAGCGAGTCATGTAGCCATGTCGAGCCGTGAACGTTCAGGGGCGACTGACTCGCAAACTTTGTTCGTGCCGCATAGAAAGTGGGGTCACTGCCATTGACCCAAGACACGACAGCATCGAATTTCGTGCGACCTAAAGATGTGCCTTGCTCCACATATGGCAATTCACCATATGCGACCCAGTCTTCTTCCCAGCCAGCCAACACGTCGTCTTGCGTAGCTACTGTGAAAGGAATGTCAACAAAGTCTGGCTTATTCTGAACCTCGCGCAGCAGAGCTCGACAAGAATCGGGTACTACCTGCTTGTGGTCGCGCTTAGCATGGGTCCTGGTCGATGATACAATTAATCTGACGAACAGATATAACGATGCTGCATATAATAAACGCACGCAATGTCTCCTGATTCGCCGACTATGTTGCATTGAGAATTGCTTCGGTTGAGACGTGTACTCGAACCGAATCTTTCCTGATGCCGTCCTTCCTGTCTCATCACATACACTTGCTGCACGTATTGACATGCGATAGCGTGTACTCGATGGACTCGCTCGTCTCCAGTCTAGCCAATTTCGACCAGATGTCCAGTTTGAGAAGTTCCAGTGCCTTGCCGCGCCACAGTCACTAATGCAGCAAGATAACTCTTATGCGTGTTCTCAATATGCGCTCTTGACCAGCATTTCGCATTACTGCTCCTGGAGTATGCTGTCATCCTAGAGGCAATCCTTCTGCTCGAATAGCCGCGCAAAACAAAGATTCTCGTAGACGTACAAAGAGAGGCGACGTAGGTATGAGCCTGGCCATTGATATCACAACGCAACACACCAGCACTCGTCACTCGTCAACTCCGCAATCATAATGAATAGAATGAAATGTGAGCTCCCACGAACTTTCCACATCCCACAAATGCACAAATTCACGGCTGAGCTGCAATAAGTACGGTACATGTATAGATTTATACATGTATAGCCAACTCATATCGAGTGGCAGCTGCCTTGCGTAGCTGTTTCAACCAGACGCCCAAATACTGGGTTACTGTTACGTATGCTAAGTCCAGCATGTTTCAGCGTCGTTCTGTGCAAGGCCTGAGCCTCTAGCGGGGCATGCATCTTATGTGTATGCTCTTCTCTGGAAGGTTTACAGGTTCTTGAATTGTCCATACCGAGAGCCCTGTCAGACAAATGTTGTGGACTCCACACATTGGACGCAAGCTTAGATTGAGGTGGATCGTATTTGTCACTCTTTTGTTCTTTGTGAGTATTTACACGAGACTCAGTGCGGCCCCCGAGCTGGTGTGCTTCGAGGAATTCATATTGACTGGTCGAGTCAAGTCGTCGTGTACTTTCTTTGAGCCAAAGCTGAACCTTGTCTATAGCTGGGCGAATGGGAGCGACGCTTTATACGACCGCATCAGACAGGAAAGTATTGCGGAACGCCAGCAGCGTGATCAACTCGATGTGGTGTTGCCATTGAGAAGCAGGAAACATCAACGTGAGCATGGAGAACTCGAGGTGTCGATGGGATCTTTCAGAGCAAGGCTTGGTGTGATAACAAGCTACATTCTACTGTCTGACTTTTGGCAGCATGGAACTTGGACTCATACACCACCCACTTGGTCTGTGCATGAACACAATCTGGACACAATCATCGTGCCCTCGAGCAAAATCATGGCCCACGAGCATCTCCCGGTGTTCAATTCCCTGTCCATAGAAACGCATATTGGTGATATCCCCGGCATCACAGGAACCCTCATCTACGTCAACGATGACATGTTTCTGAATGCACCGCACGCACCCTCAGATTTCTACACCGCGCTTAGTGGTCCTCACTTCCACATCAGCAAAACCGTCTTTGTTGGTGACGCGCAGAACTCCGCCGAGGACCGGGAGTACTTGCAATCAGAATGGAGTTCATTACATTTCACAAACAGATTGCTCTCGAAAAGGTTCGGAGCTCGCTCGCGTGGCTATGTCGAGCATGTTGCCAAGCCGATTGCAGTTGATGTCCTTAAGGAGGTCACGGAAGTGTTCGGCCTGGAGATTGGCGAATCCGATAAACATGCTTTTCGAGAGGGCGAGCAAATCAACATGCTATTCTTAGCCACCTGGTACACCATTGAGATGCAGCGGAGCGTCATGTTGCGTAGCTTATTACACAACGGTTTTGAGTCAGATGTTCGCGCAGCTTCGCGCGAGCTGTCCCGCACTAAAGCTTTCCCAACAAAAAGTTTCCACTCAACAAATCTGTTGATGGCCTTGAAGGATACTGGGGTGTCACTACCGATTGCCAGCACGATTGACACATCATATCTCGATGGGTATCCTTTCGAGCACGTATTGGATCTTCCGCTGGACGAGTGCACGTTAGAACCAATGTGCTTCTACCCGGACAAGGGCCATAATTCCATCGACTGGGTCACGTCACAAGTCCCGGCGTGCGGAGACTGTCTCTTGTACCGCTCGCTCGCCTCTGCAAACGGTCTTTTGGGACCGCTCTTGCCAAAGCGCAATGACGCGACCTACCATGCAGTCCTCCAGTCGGTCAAGCGGTATTCTTACGCCATCACAGAAACGGAGCTTGAATTCGTCAATCTCAGGTCCCTCTCCATGCTGGTTCAGCAGCTGCAGGACGCAGCGAATAGCAGAGCCGCACAGCTCTGCATCAACGATGATCTGAGTGACGCTCTGGACGACGTTCAAGCGGCCTTCGTGAATGATGCCATGAAGTCATTTCTGCGAGAAAAATTCCACTGATGTCACATGATTAACATCCCATGTCAAGATCATTTACGCAGGCCGACGAATCTTCTCGATTATCTACATATGGAATGATTATATGTATGTATCCAGTATGCATGTATGTATGGATGTAATCTTTCAGGTCGTGTCAAGTCACCGGACATGGGCGGCACGCCATCACCCGTGTCTCACTCGTCCGGACGAAAGGGATCTGCTTGATAACGCTGGTCGTTGTGACTGTGCGGCCGTAATGGCAATTGCTGATGATGCCTGTAGGAGAACTGTGAGTCGTGCTGCGATCGCAATGAGCGCATCCGTAGTGGCGGAGGCAGAGTCCCTTGTGGGCCCATCTGCAATATTCGAAGCGGAAGGGGAAAAGCCGATCGAGCAACTGCAGCTGGCGTTTTTGCTTCTGCTGCTGCTGCTACCGCGGGATCGTGTGGAGTATGCTCGGTCGTCGCTAACCCCGAGCTCTTTAAATTTGTCGTTGTCGTCGTCGTCGTCGTAGCCATCAACGGACTCAGTAGCAGCTGTCGCGGCTCCTGCCGCTGTCGTCTGTTGTCGCTGCATTCTGCTTCGACGTCGTTATCGATGCTCGTATGTGCATGCTCGTCACGGTTCACTCGTCGAGCGTCTCGCGTGCCGCGATCGTCTTCAGCTTCAAGGCTCTGTGTCGTGCCGTGACGACTATGCTCGCTGTCTGCTGTGTATGCAGCGGGACGTGTTGACTGTCGCACGCGTCTATTCTGAGGCAACCCTTGCTCTGGTAGTTGTTGCCGCGGTCTGGTCTGCCGTGACGAGCGGTAAAGAGGCCATCCTGGTTCAGCATCGTCCCTCTCGAGGTAGCTAGCATGTCGTGGCGCTCGCTCCCGTCGTTGCTGTGCTAAAGGTATCTGCAACAGTCGGCGTCTCACTCTCCGTTCGCGTTGCGCAATGTATAGCAACAAAAACTCCTGTCCAACCCGCCGCTCATATTCCCACTGCCGCATCTGCTCCTCAAACAGACGTATCCCAGATCGTTCAGACTCCACTCGATAGTCGTGGTTCGGCGATGGTCTCGTCATTGACATATGACGCATCTCGGAATAGGAGGACGACTCGTGCATCGTGCCGCCTCGCATTTGCAGGATCCTCTGAGTGTCATTGAGGTTGGCGTGTGAGTTCAATCGTGGAAGCACTTGACTCGTAGCGTCGTCATTGCCTGTCAAGTTCATACGATGAATGGAGCTAGAATGCGACGATACAATGCCAGCTCGTTCTCACGGAGTGCAGCAACGAATGTTTGCAAGAATGAAAACGACGGAGGAAGGACAAGAAAATTTTGATCGACCATAGCTATGCAGGACATTGATGAAAGGCAACTTTTAGATGTTGCGCTTGTATTTCCCACATGTATGACTCGCAATTGCAAAGACTTATCCTCCAGCTTTTCATCGCCCGAATAAAGTTGCTTGTGGGGTCGAGACTCACTAGAATCGATATTCGCTCGACTTAAGCTCGTGCCTGAATGTGCTTGGATAACGTTAAGACTTATCAAATCGCAGTCGAAAGTTCGTGTACGGGCTTTTTCAGCTGCCGTTCTTTGAGCTTAGCTATTGCTACAGTGAATAGTGCTCAACTTCGAGCACGAGTCCATTGATGATATGCTTCGCGGTCGAGGCTTGAGCTTGGGCCGTGACACACGGTCGCACTCCTCAGCTGTGTGTAGAAACAGCTTCAGGTGACTAATTGGGTCAATTCTGCTCGATACACATGAGAAATCATGTTGACCGATTTTACACATTCACGTAGAAACCTGATAGACTCAACTTGATTATGATGGATGCAGAGACTATTTGATTCTCATGCGAGGATGCTTGGAACGTTTCTCCGCGAGCCTGTATCGCTCTTCGTATGATCGACCATAAGTCTACCGACAATTGCATACACTTTTGTATCATTGGCAAGAGGTACCACGCATCACGAGATCAGTTCTATCATCAGGCTGCGAATAGTCGGCCGCGAGCATGTCTGATATACTTTATGCACCATGCACCACGTGTAGGGCTCAGACCTTCCCATTCCTATTGATGATGGAAATATTGGATCAGCTTTTGTGCTAGTATTTGAGTCTTTCGAGCTGAACTTTCAATATAGCATATCCATGCCCACCAGTTAATGGTAGCTTTGGCAAACGATCAGTGTCTCGCGGCAAAGAAGGTGATGACTACCAGCACTACGAGGCAGTGTACCATGTGCAGGGACAGACAATGGCATTTCGTCATTGATGAGGATAGATCTGGCCACGTAAGGAGTGATTCGAGGACAGAGAGTCCCAAAATTCCCTGATGGACAACAAATTGTCGCTCTCTCCAACGCCAGTGTGCTCCAGCTTTGCCGGCTTGTCCGTTGCATGCATATGCGGCTCCGTCTCTTTCAAGACTCGATTGATCAATACCTCCTTGTTTTTGTTTCCGGGAAAGTGTACTTGGAAATCGTGTTGCCGGGCATTGTAGACGGATTTGCCGGACGGGTAGGCATTGAACCATTTCATGGGAACTTTGACCATGTGTCGACGCACGTCCTCAAACTCCTCATACAGGCGTGCCATGGCGCTTTGCTCAAGCGACCTGAAGGACGGGTGGTAGTCGGGCCATGTGTAGGTCCGTAACAGATATGTCAACGACCACGGGTGTACACGGATGAAGAAGACGCCATTGTTCCACCCCCTGTGGTCACGCGCCATCATGACATGTACTTGATCCTCCTCGTTCGTGAACTCGGGCCTGTCCGGAGGAAGAAATGACTCGAGTTCAATCGCATCGTTGAGGATGAACGTATCGGTGTCTGACCAAAACAGCCAGTCGTACGCATTATTCTCCAGTGCATCATAGATGATTCGGCTGAGCTCCAAGATCTTTTGCCAGTACGGCAATCGACCGGAGGGATTGGTCGTCCCCATGAATAGTCTGTAACCATGTTTCGCGCAATAGATTTCGTGATTTCTGAGGCACTTTGCATATGCTTGAGGCAGCAAGTCTTTGCCAAGCACCGATTCGTTATCGGACAATGCACCAGCCGCCGGCGCTACAGGGATATGCAGCATGACCATTGCAATTCGTCTGTGCGACTTTGCTGTAGTCAAAGTCGGAGCATGACTCGAGAAATGACAAGATAAGATGAAACAGGTAAGCACAATCAGGGACAATGCTTGTACACGACCCGAGTACATGGTTTTGCCTTGTGCAAGGCCAACTCGCAATCGCATCGACCGAGATCCCGATCAAGATGCATATGATGTTACATGTCATACACAAGAGGAAGAGCAGAGCAGAGCATCAGAGAGCAATTGCCCTGAAAGAATTCGATGGGCACTATAGAGCTCCGAGGGGAGATACAACTATTACGAGGAGCGCTATAGCCAGCACCTGCGTATACGTGTCCACGGTACGCGTACCGGTACAATAGCTAGCTATAGGTAGCTGCAGCAATTGCAATTGGTGTTTTGAAGAATTCCCCGGCTCCAAACAGATGATCTCCAAGGTCGTTTGATTGATAGCCATTGGACGCCACTAGATGCCAGATAAGTCTTATCTCGAACCACGTGCCAGCCAGTCGTGAGAGATCACGTGTGCGAGATCCGTCATATGCATTCCAAGGTTTCAGTACTACCTGGTAGTACTACCTATGTAGCTATAGCTATACCTCACACCTGCTGCAGCTGCAGCTGGTACGTATACGTAGTAGTTCATGCATTAAGCTCAAGTCCCGGATGCAGCGGCGACTGGCGGAGCGGAGCTGAGCGTACCGCAAAGACATGTATTCATGAAGCTTCATGTGCACGTGATACACTGAGTAATGTGCAAATCATGCTTGCAATTGTGAACAATGTCTCGTTCGTATCGTCGCGATTGGTTCACAACGGATTGTCTTGTGAGGTCTGCCATTCAAGCGATTCATGTACATGGCTTGATCTTATCGTGCAGCCTGCTATGCCCTAAAATCTTTCACTCGATTGTTCTCCTGAATCCTGAGTCGTTGAATCATATATATATGTACACGTAATAAGTCTCTGTGGTCGGCGCTCCAGTGCATCATGCACGAATAAGCTGATCGCTTTGCAATGACTTGCGATGTGCAATATGTACAAAGAATGTTCCGGATCACATCCCCGCCAATCGACAGAGCGAGAAGGATCATTAGATCCTGACACCTTTCTCTAGCACGACGACTTCTCTTCTTTGTCTTTCCTGCAGGCCTATGTAGCCATACCACGCTGAGCCGCCCATCGTCAAGATCAGGCCGAAATAGTCATAGCTGGTGGGTATCTTGCTGGTGGAGATCCAGGCTATGACGATAACCGCACAAGTTTTGAGCTGGCTCGCCACGTTGAAGGTGAGAGCACTCGTGCTCTCAATCACGAGGAACTGAGAGAGATTGACCACCGATGCCACTAGACCTGTGCCCAACAATGCGCAGTAAGCAGAAAATGACAAATTGAACCAGTTCTGCCAGTCATCCATCCAAAAGATGACGGGCAAGAGTATGAGGCCGGAAAGCCGAGATTGCTGGTAGATGAGTTGAGGAGATGAGAGACCGAGCTCTCTGTGCTTGCGGCCGACCCATATCTGATACAGTGCTGCTCCACACGTACTACTGATGACAAAGCCCAGACCGAGGGGAGAGGTGGACGACCAGCCGGCACCGACCGATGCTGCCACTCCGATGCACATGATGACGAGACTCAACATCGTCCGGCCACTTACAGTCGTGGAGAAGAAGAGAAAATTCAAGACAACGACCATCGGACTATTCATGACCTTACCAAGCTGGTAGATATCCACGGGATTGTGCGAGACACTGAGGAGTCCAAAGACTACGTAAACAGGAAAGGCCACAGCGAGACTGAGGATTGACCGCGGAGGCGTTTCGACTGGAGTGAAGAAGCCGATCGGTTTCCTGGAGACCAACCACATGACACCAGCGGTGAAGAATGAGTGCACGCAAACCACACTGATGGGCATCGAGAGTAGCTGTGGATCTGACAGAGCGTACTTGTTGTAGAAGATGATGCCCACCGACGCCACGATGTTTATCAGAACATATGCGCTCTTTCGCAACAAGGACGCTAGTGCAGGGTGCTCGGGCCAGTCACCACTCGCCAGCCGTCCTTCTTCGCTCGCCATCACTTCTGATAAGCTCACGGTGAGCAGGTCGTCCTTCTCATTCACATCGTGACTCGTGAGATCCAAGACTGAACCGAGTGACGGTGATCTCGGCTTACTGTAGGTTGACATGCCAGCGACCACGTCCTAGAACACAATTGCGATGGGATTGTTTGTCCCGGTGAGTGATCTGCACCGTTGAAGGGGCAGTGCTGCACTCTTTGTAAGGACTTCTCTGTCAATCAGTTGTTTGCATTAAGGTGGAACGGCCACGGTACAAGATAACAGAGAGGGATACAGCATGGCACAAAACCAGCCGGCAGGCAAAATAGCATCATTAAAGCACTTACGGCGTAAGCAAATCTACTGTTTGCTGCTGTATGCACCCCCCCGGACGGTGCATGACTAGTACTGCCGACCCGTACCTGTAGGACGCTCGATCGCTGTGGGCCGTCCCGCTGGCGCATGCATATGCAAACTGGAAAATTTCAAGTGACCATAAGCCTTATGCAACCAGGATCAGCCTATACATTCATACATACATATGCACATACATGGATGGGCCACACGTACACACGGCCAACACCCAAATGGTATCGACTGATTGGCAAGATTGTGGATCTGCCCACACGCGAGCTGTGTAATGTGCTTGCTACGATCGTAGCAGCTAGCGCTGCGTATACAGTGAACAGCTGCAATCTGCATGGCATTCTGACTGCAGAGTGCAAAATCTACCAATGACACCGGGCAATCGCAACAAGATTTCACTAGCAGCTGACATGTCACATCACTACTGCCTAGTATGTCTCTTCGGTGGCCGGTGTAGTAGCTAGAGCTAGCTATAGAGTACTCATCGTGTGCAATGGTTCGAGCGGATAAGCTTAAGAGTTAAATCCTGAGGATGTGCGGAATGAAGGGGCGCGTGTGGCTGTAGACTAAACAAAGTTGGTTACACGCCAATCGTTGAATTCGAAGTACCTACATGTGATAATGAATTGTGAGGTACATTACAATGCAATATTTGGTGGGCCATGCATGGAGTTGACCTCGATAATTATTATGAGGCGTATAGTCGTAGCCATAGGTACGGTATGGGTATCAGAACGGCCGGGCGGCAAAAAGCGGTTGCTGTCCACGGATGTGTTGCTCAAGTCGATATGCATGAGTTCATTCCATCTCTCGAGGAGTGCAAACACAGCTAGGCGGGACCGTTGAATTGGGCCTTCCTCTTATCCTGAGACTTACAACACGAAATCTCTTACGCGCTCTCGGAGCCTGATCGAGCTTCAAGAATTGCAATAAACTGGTGTCTGCATCTGCGAACAAGTATTCTTCACAAGTCTGTTGCGGTCGACGTCAGCATCAGGGCGTAGACAATCATCTACGCAGAATGGGCTATGCTATGCTGGTCAGCTCACCCAACACTCGAAGATTTCGACTTGGATTTTGTTCCGGACTGATTTGCTGCCTGCTCTTTCTCCTCAAATTTGCTCCGGTCCAGTATGGCGAATTTCTTCCGCATCCAATGTTCGGCCCCGGGGACAACCTCCAGCCTGCAAGGTTGAGTGTGACAATTATAGAATCCAACGGCTGGCACGACGAAGTATACACATCCTTGGTGTCCTTGTTCACCTCGGTACATGAAAACGCTGTCGTCAAGTTGTACCTACACAGCCAGCGCTTCAATATATTGCCCGTGCTTGAGGGCGCCGCACGGAATCTCGAGACTGAGATGGAGATTCACAAGTTCAGTGATTGGCAGCCCGAATCGGAGCAAGCTGACCTCTTGGTGCTCACCACCTGCGAGAAGGATATGAAGGCGGATCACGTAGGTGAGAGGCTCGCCTTGCTCAAAAATACGACTCACGTCGTTTGTGTCTTGCACAACACGGACTACGACAGTCCTGTCGCCGATGGCATTTTTCAGTCCTTGGTGGCACAAGACCGCATCACTTTCCTCGGACTGTCAAAGCACACCATGAACTACATGCGTAATCGACTCATCTCCATGTCCGAAACTTACAAGTCGGCAAAATTCGACTATTGGGTGCCGATCTTCGATGTGGGTCGTGAAGCCGCACCGAAACCGTGTCTACTTGCCCTACAAGGCAACATTCAGTCGAGACGTCGCAACTTTACCGGTGTCATGGAGTCTCTGGCTGCTCGATACTCGGAGCAAAAACAAGTTGTTGATGGCATTTGTGACTTGCAGCTCAATATTATCGGGTCCGGCTCGGAGCGGCCTCCTGTGCCCAAGATTCTCGAAAAAAAGGTCTCGTATCACATCGATCTACCGTACCCGGAATTCTACACAGTCCTGGCTCAGAGTCAAGCCCTCCTGCCCGCTTTCGCTTCGGCCATCTACCTCGACCAGAAGGCGAGTTCTTCCATTGCCGCCGCACTGATTGCCGGCGTACCGATCGCCGCCACCCCGGACATCATGGAGACGTATGATTATCTCGATGCAGACGGGATATACCCTGGGCCCGCCGCATCGGGCGAGAGCGGTGGCAGCGATGTAGGCTTCATAATTGACGACATAGTCGCTCGTGGTCGTCAGGGTCTCTATGCGGAGATTGTGCGGAAGCGGAAAGCCGTCAAGAAGAATATAGCCACGGTGGTAAGGTCGAATCGGGAGACGGCACTGCGGATTGTTGATCGTGCATGCAAATCTTGTTTTTTATGATTCCGCCGGCACCAACTGCATATCAGGTCCTATAATATATGCCGCGGATCAGGTCGGGGACAATGTATACATGGCCAGAATGGGTGAAGTAGCACGGCGGGGCACAGCTCCGCTAGGTAGATTCGCAGCAGTGCTCGGACAAGCAAGTTCCCGTTTCCATGTCCCACCCGTGAAGTTAGCCTTTCCTCGCACTTCCTGCGGTCTAGCACAGCTGGACGACAATCAATCTTAGTCGACAAGTCGAGGCAATTCTTTCGACCGACCACCCGGAGCAGTCCATGAGCTATGATATATGCTGCTTTCGTGCTCTGGATGTATGTATGTAGTACAACACACAACACATCGCCTTCGTATCTCGTTTCGCTATACGAGCATATATAGATACGATACAATCTCTACGCAAGCACATAACACATGACTGATAATGACTAACTCTTAAGTGTCATGATGTGTGATAGTGTCGGACAAGCTGCCACGACCTGTGAACGGCCAAGCGCATCTCGCCATCGTACAGTGCCGTAACGGTCCAGCAGCATGCGCCAGCATGGCGGGTCAAGTGTGCCTGTCAATCATTAAACAGAACTGCTCTTGCTGCTACTGCATAGAGGCGTACACTTCCTGCAGCAGCAACCTTTAATACTTAGTGCCGGCTATTCTACATACATACCGGCGAGAATTACGATCGCAATGGTCGAGGTGCATAAATGAATAATTGCGCCAGTCTCGCCTTTGAAGTTATGCTCCCTGGTAGACACTCACCGATGATCAGGTCGTGTGCTTTATAGAGAATTTTTGCTGGACAAAATGAAGCACTTGAAGGTCAAGAGCACTTCTACCATGTACATGACAATGCGGACGAAAAAATACTATGCGCGGATAGTCGCATGTGCACTTCTGGTCATCCTTCTTTTCATAAATCAAGGACCCGGCTCGAGCCTGCGACATCCCAGAACGATTCTGAGGCCACGCACCACAGGGACGCGCGATCCCACCATCTCGAGGTTCTTCACGGTCGCCACTACGCAAGATGTCTACTCCAGGCCGCCGAGTCAGAACTTTGCAGCATACGATAGGTGTTATAGTGACTTTGCGGACGACCCAGTGGCAATCTCACATTGCCTACCTGAATTCATCGACATTCCATTCGAGGTGGCCACGGCTGAGGACGAACTTGCTGGCTGGGAAGACGATTGGGTCGCTAACGGTGTTCTTCCCGAGATTGAGGAAGGTGCAAAGTCCTTTCTGGGCGATTTGAAGGTCGATGCTGTCCTCACATTTGTCAATGGCACGCCAGATGAGTTTCATGCTATCCGAGATCGCTACGCCTCTACGTCTGTCCTCAACATTCCAGGAACCACTTGGCTCAGGGACATGACGACTCGTCATCGAGACTGGGGCCAAATACAATGGGCTGCCATGTCGGGTCTGAGAAATATTGAAAATCTGGGTAAACTCCAGGTGATCACGGGACACGGTCAGATCCCACAGTGGCCGGACGTGACAGAAATCGAACGTCAACAATTGAACAAACTTGTCGAGATTGTCCCGGTCGAGGGTCTCTTCAATCCCCATGCACGACCCTTTGCCGCGCCCACATTCAATTCGATACCAATAGAGATACAGATGGGCAACACAAAGTCGGACTCGGACGCCTTTATATACTTCAATGACGATATCGCCGTGGTGAAACCATTCCGAGCAAGCGACATATACACCCCATTGTACGGTCTCACACTCACTCTGGCCGACAGCCTAGTTTGGAACACGAACGACACATATCCAGAGGCAGATCTGACGAGACCGTATCAGGGAGAATTTGATGAGTATGCGTATAGCAGCTGGCACTTCAATCGAGCTTTTGGACACCGTAATCGAGCTTATGCGCGGCACGCCACGCGTGTCCATTCCAGACGCGTCCTTAGAGAAGTCGCCAAGGCTTTCCCAAAGTCATACTGGAACTCCACCCTGTCTAGATTCCGAGGCGATCGTAACACCCTGAACGTGCATTTCAACACCTTTCATTACATCATGGAGCGACATCGCAAGGCCTTACTCTGGAGCTATATGCATCGCATGGACGCAAACGGTGACGGTCATCTCGACCTCGAGGAGATACGCCAAATCATCGCAGACCTGAAACAGACTGCGAAAGTCAACAAGAAACGCCGCACACTGAAACAAATGTCTCAAGTGCTACAATCAGCCGGTCTGAACAGTTCCAATGCTGTACGACCGAAATGGACGAGTTTCGATGGACCATCCTATTCCTGGTTTACCGAGACGAAGCTTACAAGGGATCCAGTGTATCACGGAGAACGGGACATTGTGGAGGATCGTCCCAGTGTGGATTACCAGTGCCAGATAGACTACGATGCCTGCTTCAACGACCTCTTTGACAACCAAGGCGAGTCACAAACTCTCTCGAGCTCGTCGGTCGACCTGTCGGAGCTTCTCGATCACGTAGCACGACGTCGCCCCGTCTGTGGAGATTGCATGATCAATAAGCTTGTCCGGGGGTCCGGCTCCAAGGGTTTGTCCCGATTCCTGCCAGCAGCGCAGAGCGCCAAGCGAGAAGTTGCCGTGAAGGCCATCATGCGCTACAGTTATGTCAAGGCGAAGCTACCAGGAATCATGTTTGCCCTGGGTGACGACAATCTGTCACACAAGATGGTCGATCTCGGTACTGAGCTCGGCAAAGATCAATTCAAGGACAACAAAACACTGCCGGCGGTTGTTTGTGTCAACGATGCAGTTGCGGAAGATGCATCGGAAGAGAGCGTGCTCGAGATACAGCGCAACCTCACGACATTCTACAGAGGTTTCCTCGGTGAATCGCCGACTCTGCTCGGACATGTCTGAGTAGCGGTGTCCGTAGTAGTATCAGTAGTGATCCGCGGCCGAGAGTGTGTTCACTCCAAGCATCTGACATGTCCTTTCGAAGTCTTCCAGGCATCGTCGACAAGGAGCACAGTAGAGAACTATGAAATGTATATACTTGACAGCTATAGACGTTCTTGTACTTAAATCTGAGTTTGCATAAAGTCCGCTCAGGCTAACGTGTTTACTTGTCATATATAGATATGCGCGATATTTATATGTATGTATATATATATATATATATATACATATGTATATGTATATGTATACGGTGTGTTGTACGCACGTGCTGCAACTGCCGCGGCCATGTACATGTATTAATATGGATGTCGTGCTCGTAGGGAGTTTTTCCCCGGTATGAATGGGAACCTTGAATTTTAGTGGAATTTGGCGGTGGAGGCAGTTAGCTCTTAAGCGCACAACACACCGCTTGCATTGAGCCTGCTCATATACGCAAGCATGCAGGTAGAACAAGATCATGTAAATGCAGTTGCAAGGATCTGGACTGCAAGAAGCTGTGACGCAGTCCTATGCTCGACATGCTGCACTTCACAATTTTCAAACACACATCTTTTGCATCAGGCAACCTCGAATCGTGATCTCTACGGTGACTATCATTGGAGGGACCCTCGTAGACTGCTTGCTTTGACACTGAAGACTTTGGACACCCGAAAACTCACGGGCTCTCGACCATGAAGGTGCTTTCCTTCTTCAAACAGCATTCTTACTCGAGCTCGAAGATGTATCATCGATGGTCCTGCACGTTGAGAATCATGGCAATACTCGGGCTGCTCGGCACGATCTACCACTATATGCCTTTCCCTTTGGACCGGGAGGATTTCCACATATCTTATAGGGAATCTCCGCACGTCCCTGGTCACTTCTCGGAGCCTAATAACCACGGGCCCTTTGATGGTGCCTTTTCGAGCATACCACGAATCTCGGAATTACCTGCTCGTCAGAAGAAAATCACCATCGTTGCAGCTTGGAATAATGCCGATTTTCCAGCATATCTGCGTCATTTTTTCTACACTATCCAGTTGAACGCAGACAGTCTAGATTTGGTTTTCATCAACCGAAAGTACAATGCAAGTCTGGGATGCATGGATTTTGAGCAACACGGTGTCAACATAACCTGGGGCGGCAATGTCCACGTCCATTGTATGGAAGATGCAGAATGGAAACGGCGATATGTCGATTTCCTTTGTTCGGAGGAACTCGGTTGGAATTGTACCACTCAGCAGTATGCCCAAGTGACGCGTGAGTACGCGACGAGGCACGATGAGCTGAACTGGACGTGGCGGCCCCTCCGTGGCTACGTCTTTCGTGATCTTTTTCCCGACCCGAATGCAGCATTCTGGGGGTGGATGGACCTCGATATGTTTGTTGGCAATTTCAGATACTATCCATACAACTTCCTGTCCGAGGTTTCACTAATGTCGGGATCACACCGACCGGCCAGCAGACTCTTTATGGCCGGGCAGCTCACAGTCTTTAACCTCGATGACACCGCACTCGGGACTGCTTGGAAGAAATTTCCCGCCATGAAGACTCCGGAACATTTCACAGATTACATCGATGGCAGAATGCCGGAGCGTTCCGAGGAGGTACTCTGGAGCAATTTTTACATGAGGACCGATCAGGACCTGCCGGGTGCAAATCTATCCTTTGTGCAGTACCAAGATCTCCATGGTGACGACTTTTTCGAGGGCAAATGGTTGCCGAAACACACGACGGACACTTATGTGGTCTCTGGGCGCGATATCCTCTTGGTTCCGGCTTCCTATACCCGGCTTGAGCTCGAACAAGCAATTCTTCGAGATCGCGAACAGGGACCTGATGATCTTGGTGGACTTGGTTGGACCGGTGGCATTGACGGTTCCGGTGTGATGCTACAGCAACCACACTTGTCGAATAAGCAAGCGAAGCAATTGGCGATCGAGTCGAATCAGAGGGAAAATTCCCATGTCCATGTGCACGAGGGGACTGTAGAAGTCAAACAAATTCAAACACTTTGTGGCAATAGTACTCCACGACAGATGCGAGTCTGTGTTGATCCACTGCCGGCCATGGTCCAAGCACCGTCGACGGTGAGGGCAACGCTGATACGCTTGAAGGAACAGCCTGCCGGAACAATTTTCCGTCGACTGGAACAAGCTCCCACACCGGCTGCCAGGCATCAGCGTAAGCTGGTCAAGCATCATTTCAAACTCAAAAAGACTTCTTGGTTCTCCTTTCCACCTTTCGAGATTACGGAGGACATGATTTTTGTCTACAACTCCGACAGCGCAACGGTGTTCAGAATGGGCAAGGAGCGAGAGAGGGATCTGTTCCATCTCGTTCGCGAATGATGATGGCAAACGGTGGCAGATATTGGAAGAATCTCCCTTGACGCAAGCTTAAGGGTAAGCAATTGTAGAAATATGTACGATATGTGAGACGTTTGGTGCGCACACAAATGCATGTATTCACACTTCACACACACACACACACACAAACGAACATTCCATTCTTTTTTCCCCTTTTGGCGTGCGGTCTCAATATGGCAACAATCACGATCGTGTCTGTCACGCGGCAGAAAGTTCAATCGGGAAATACTGAAACGCGGGGCTCAACGATCGATTGCAAGCCGCTGCCGGAAACACAATCGACAGTCGATACATAACTAGTGTCCCGTCCATTGTACATGTCTTGACTCGCAGCTGCTGGTCGTTCCTGGATAGCAGCAATGGCGGCAACGGCTGCAGCTGCAGCTGCCGTAGGAGTCTTTAGCTATCGAGGATTGTAGTATAGGCACAGCTGATCGACCAGGTATAGGTCCGCCACACTACAGCTACAGCTACAGCTACAGCTACAGCTACAGCTACAGCTACAGCTACAGCTACAGCTACAGCTACAGCTACAGCTACAGCTACAGCTACAGCTACAGCTACAGCTACAGCTACAGCTACAGCTACAGCTATACCATATATGCCATGACCCCTTCCATATTTAGCTATAGCTAGGCATATGCTATTTACTTGCAATCTGAGTTTTGCATAAGCTTAAGCTCACAATTAAGACTTACTTCGTGGCTTCATGTCAGCCAGCTGCCACGAATTCCAGTAATGCCACGAAAAATCACCGCCGCACAACTCTGTAATCGAACTCCACATGCGTATGCATAAAACAAGTAGATATAGCTAGAGTACAACTTATGTGTGCATGAAGCTTTCATACCAATTTACCTTGGCTGAACCGTGCACTGTTCCCAATACATTGTGGCATTTGTCGTTCTACTGATAACGCAGTGCCTCAAGTCTGCTGTGATTCGCGTTGAAACGCTTTTGCTTTTCATTATTTTCTGTGTTGAAGGATTGTCAGTAGTCTCTCTCTCTTCGCCGGTCATGCTGGGAAGACTGTCCAATGCACGATCGTGCAAAGCTCTGGTGCTTGCAGTCTTGGGCTGTGCGTCCATCTGGATCATCGCGATCAATCACGAAGCTTTCATGTATATGGCAGGTACGGTGGGAGACGCATCCGGAATCAATTGGACTCGCGGCGGTGGTTCTGGCGATAATATCCAGAGACTTGTTGGTGTGGAAAAGATCTATGTCGTCTCTGCCAGCGAAGAACGCACCGAGTACATGCGAAGACTCATGGGAGGCATGGGACTCGAGTACGAACTCTTCCACGGCATCAATCAGAGCAATCCCGTCCTCCAGATGCACGTCCAAAAGTCCCTGGCATGGGGAAATGCTCAGCCGGGTAAGACTTGGGTGAGCGACTTGGCGGGCCCCAACATCGCGGGCAGAATCGGCTGTGCCTTGAGTCATTTCGCGTTGTGGAAACACATAGCGGAGAGCAAGGTGGAAAGTGCTTTGGTCCTGGAGGACGATGTCGACATCCACACCACATTCCCCGAGGTGATGCGGGCCGTCATCGGACAGTTGCCCGAGAATTGGGACTTTATCATGCCGGGATATTGTTCGACCTCTTGGTATCCAGACACCACCTGGGGCCCACCACCGAGCGATGGTCTGCCGGTCCACCGACTCTCTCGAGCGGGATGTACACATGCATACGTCATTTCCCAGAGAACCGCACAGATGCTACTCAAGAGACCAGAGTTTGTCGAGCCTGTCTTTGACACTGCCATCGATACCCACTTGGCGCACATGATCTCCGACTCGGTGATTGGATTTGCGTACGGTCTTACACCACCGCTGGTGGTACAGCGTCCAAAGTCCTTGAACCACGCCAGCTTGATAACACTGCGGCCGACAAACAAGAGTGATGAAGAGACGCAAGGCGAGTCTGTCGCTGCTTCGTGGAATGCACCCGATCCCTCGACGTTTCGTGGAGGGAGATTGGACGACAGTTTTGCCAGGGAGAGGAGCGCTGCGTACCAGGCCGGAGTCTCCTACTGGCACGATCTCGACCTTGTCAAGACTTGATTCCAAGGTACCCGGCATTGGCGAAATCACCATTACGGTACCGTACTTTGTCGGCCCCAACAAATTTCAAAATGATTTCCGATGCTCGATGCTCGACGCCCTACAAAGTAGACTGAGGGACGCTTTCCCAGAGTTTCACAGTAATGTACGAACCATCACGCGGGTGGCTATATCTGTCTATATCGTAGGCACAGACAGCAGAACGAACGCACGCCATGCAAGCGACCAAGCTGGCAGGCTAGACTAGGCTCAGCATGCATGTATCGTCCGAAAAAACGTTTTTCACCCACTAAATATCATTCTTGTATCTACCTTCTATAGATGTATAAATCACGACCTGATCGAGAGATGTAGCGGGCTACGTGCCTCATCATGTACTGTCGCCATAAGCATTCAATTGCCCAGCTGAAGTCTTCCAAGCTTAATTATAAGGTTAACGTTGTATCAATTGCATTGACGCAAATACCGGTACCCGGACCCCCGGTGGTCCAGTTTTTCCACGTGCACACCCTTAGTGCCACCGCTTAACACGTATGCGTATACGGTAGCTACCGTAGCTACACTTACACTTAAGTTCGATGGCCATCAGGAACTTTGACCTTGCAATTGTACCTATACGATAGCTAGATGCATGCGGCATATGCATGCGGCGCTTAAGGCACGCGTACGGCTTTCGAGTGACCAAGCCCTCTCGAGATCCATAGAACTTGTACGAGATGTCTGTGTTCAATTGGGCGAGTTGTGTTTATATCATCCCTGCGCGTAGCAGCAGCAGCCATCGTCAAATTGAACCCTTGACGCGATTATTTGAATTTAATCTTCTTTCCTCACCTCACAAATACGTACTCCGTGCTCGATCGCGATGGGTCAATTTGGGGCTACAAATTTGTCAATCTCCTCACAAGTGAGTCTTCGACTCTCCTGTCTGACGGTGGGTATCTTGCTGTTCTTGCTCATCGGCTGGACAAGTACCGAGTCTGCCCTCCGAATCTCTCAAAGCCATGGAGCATCTCCATCCACCGGCATCGATAGCCTTCGATGCAGTGAGGCCTTGGTCTTTGGAGATTCACAGAAATATGCGAATGCTTGTGGATATTTCGAAACCACGACCGCGGTACAGTTCATTTCCATACAGGACGGAGGCGGCTCCGTGGGACACATCACACAGACGTTGACTTCGATGAAACAACAAGAGTCCGCCATGGCACGACTCTTGATTGTCAAGAGAAACGGCACCCAAGGTTGCGATGTCTGGCATGGGTCATTCCTTCACTACAATATCCGCACGGTGTGCTTGAGTGATGCTCAGATCATCGACGCCTTCACCTCGTATTTTTGTTCTTACATGAAGTGTTCCGAGCAGGAGAGGGTCAACGTCCGACAGGGACTGCAGTCCGCAGAGTCAGACGAAAACGGGATGCCTTACGTCCTGGACTTTTTCCCATTGTACAATAAAGTGTTTGAGCAGTACCTCTACAGATATGCATACAGTGCGGCCCTACCGTCGGAAACCATGATTGGGGATCTATCGAGCTTGCCGCGCCAGGCACTCTTTGCTCACAATGATGTGGTCTCCGTAAAGGAATTCGACGAGAGTTCCAGCGGCTCGGAAGAACTTGACGGTCCGGCCCACGAGACCACGTCTGCTGCCGACTTGATGATTTTCCGTAACTCTGAGAGAGTCACCGATTATTGGCAATCTCTGCCGGAGCTTTCGAGCGTGAATAATTTGTTGACTGCTCACAAAGCCGGCAATCTATCGAAAACCTACTGGATCGCTCATGCTCAAGACCAAAATCATCTGTCACAGCACATTGTGCAAGGAAGTTTCTCGCGAGCGGCAGTGGCAAAGGGTATACACAAGACTGTCCAACACGGCCGCAACATCATCTACCTGCCGGCAGAGTCTGATTACGCACAGACAAGACAGTCCTTGAGTGATGTCCAGTCCAAGCGACAGAATTCCACCTCGCTCCATAAATTCGTGCACCACGTCCCCGCAAAAATGTCGCTCAAACTCGAGGATTTGCACTTGCGCAAACCGAAACTACCGGCGGAGCACGTCTACGAACTAGACACACTCCAGCTCGACATCTGGCACGCCGAGACCATGAACAGCTTTCAATGCATTGCTGGATGATGCACCGGGAAAAAAGTGTTGAGCGAGGCTCGAGGCACATATATTCGCAAAGTTGAGCCTCCTCGATACGCGGGTCTTTGTGGAAGTAATTGGAATATATACCAACATCTATGGTATGCGAAAGGGAATTTCTCTATGAAAAAACATGCGACCCTGCGAATGGCCGTACACCCTATGACGCAGCCTTGGCAACAATGACTGCAGGCCGCACTGCATGGCTGACTGTTGTTGCGCTGTGTTTGGGTGATGATGGAGGTGCAACGTAGACGGCTGGACGCGACGCAATTTTCCTTGTTGTTGTTGTGGTGGTGGTGGTGGTGGTGGTGGTGGTCGCTACCGGCGTGGTCAGCCTCGTCAGGGTGGTGATGGTTTGTTTAGAGGCCGGCGCAGCGACCACGACGGCCGGCCTCACCATGTGTGTGCTCACCGTTGTGGCTCCGGCGAGCTTGTCACCAGCACTTGTCGGGATGACTTGCGTCGTCTGGGCGATAGATGTCACAGCTTTGGCCGCAGTGCTAGAGACGGTCGGGCCTGCGGTGTCTGGCGATCCGTAAATGTTGAAGAAATTGCCTGGTCCGCCACACGGTTGAGTGGCATCTCCCAGGCATGCATATTTACATTTACTGTCGTCGACCTGTCGGCCGGTCGTATTTCCGACAAAGGTCGCGCCGCACCAGCATTGGTTGGATGTGACGCCGGCAAAGACATAGGATGAGATTTTACAGGTGTCGATGCACCACTCGAGTGTCAGGGGCTCGACCGATACGAAATGATACTTTTGCAGCAGCGACGCAGGGTTCGTGTCCTGATAGCATCCTTGGTAATTCCAAGATTCGACAGACGACGGGGCGACGAGGTTCATGGCTGTTGTTGGCATCGGTGTCGGGGCGGTGGTCGTGGCGACACTCGGGCTGGGATTCACTGCCACGACCTGAGAAGCGCTGGAGGGGCACTTGGGTCGTGTCCCGGTCCCGTCCCAGACTGGATTGCAGCCCGGCAATGATGTCAACCTGGAAGTGGTGACGTTCTCTTGGTAATAGGGCTGTTTATGACACGACGCACCTTGTACCACCTCGAACGGGGCGCAAGCGGCCAACTGGTTGATGTCGGAGTCGTTCGTGCAGGATGACACTGCCTGTGTGAGAACCGTCTCATCCCATCCGTTGATAAAATCTGCGTGTAGACCGTATCCGGTGGGATCGCCGTTTGCAAACACAAAGGGACTCGAATCACCGTACCACATGTTGGCGAATTGACCGACATCGTAAGTGAGCTTGTACCTGATCTGCATAATCTGTACCGGAAAGGCGGGATCGACACACTTTCCGCCCATACGCTTTGGGTAGGCGACATGACTACGATGGTCCGCACTGTCGAGATTTTTGCCATCCCAGCATGAAGGAAATGTGACAATAACGCGCAGGCCATCCGCGCAGAGCCTGTTTGGCAGTCCATAACTCATCGCTCCGGCTGGATTTTCACTGTCAAAGCACAGAAATTGAATCTCTCTCTGCGCAATGGTATCTGTATAACTTCGCAAGTTTGTATCGCCAGCAAGCATACGGAACCCTTTCGGGTATGGTTGCTCCGTGATTTCACTGAGATTGTGGTGTTCGTAGTAGATAGTGACTGGATTCCTCATGCTGGGAACTGCTTGGAAGCTGCCGTCAGGGTACATGTAGTATAGTTGGGGCGACCAGTAGGCCGAGAGGTCCTGCTGGACCGGACATGACGTGCACTGTGATGTCTGCAGTGAATCATATGTTGAAAAGGGACTGATGTCGGATGCACCGACAATGTTGTGGACGTGGCCCGCAATCGTGCCGGGATTGACGATGGGATCGATGCGTTCGATGGACACTGTATCTCTAAACACCATTCGCCAGGTGGCGGTGACGAAGGCTGGCCATGTCACGGCCAGCGCGCATGAAATTCGTACAGAGCACCGCATCGCTCTATTTGTGTTGGTGGAAAGAGGACTCCTGTGCTGATGTTGAGAAGGCGAAAGCTCTACGCTATAGATTCACGAGGGTCAGATCGGAAGCTTTTCTGCAAAAAAGGTATCGTCTCAGGCTGCTCAGACAAACGCGCAGGTCCACGATGCAGGGATGAATCGTCTCTTCTTTCTCCTGTGTCTTGTCTTCGTTCTTCTTTTGACTTGCAATTCGGTAAAAGGCTCTTGCGAGACCGGCCTTATCTGTCAATGTAGAGTGAGGAAGCAATTATATCAATGTCATCAATCAGATCCATGGCAAATCTACTAACATTTACAAGAAAAGTGCGAGCACTTGGTGGTCATAGCAAATACAGTCGTGCTGTATCAGTTTTAGAACAGCATTCCAGCCAATTGTTTCTCTCACAACACTAAAGAATTCAGTTGCAGCTCCTGTAGGAGATGTGGCTGGTACACAAAGCCGCCTCCCACGCATCGGGGTCCCGGCCGGGAACAATAATATTTGCGATACAGGTCTAGCTATATAGCTACGGTATAACTATATATGTGCATATATGCAGGTAGATAGGTATAGACACATGAAGTTTGTCATCATAGCTATACCATACCGAGAGGATTCGTGCACTTGGGCGCGATCTCCTTCGCTGAGCGAAACGACGCACAACCCTGACAATATTGCGAAAGTTAGCATCTCTAGCTATCGTGGTGGCTGCAGCTGCGGACATTGTTTATGACTCGCGTATAGACATAACGGTGCTGGATCTATAGGCATATGTATATATATATGTGTGTGTGTGTGTTTTTTTTTTTGGTGTGTGTGTACGTATACCGTACCGTAACAACGACAAGATTGTTTGGCAAGAAGACAAATGGAGAAAACCCCAGAAAGGGCGCCCCAGATGTCTGATGTATCGATTCCTGGCAGCATACAATGTTCGCATACGATGACGGCAGGACTGACTCGTCCCGAATCACGTCGCGAAGCGCGTCAAGAATTGCAATATCTATACAGCCGCAGCAGCTGTACGTACCTGCGCGTATTCTTTTGTTGCAAGCACAAAGGGCTCGGCGAGCTTGCATCTTGGTGCTTTGCCTCGAAACATTTGCAGCAGTCATTCTTGTGGATTTATCCTATCCGACTTAAGCTTATCTACATATATATATATATATAAAGGATTGAAACATGCACTGACATGACATACAGCTGAGAACACCCGGCCTTACTTCGCCCAGCCATATGATTGCTTCATCTACGTTCCATCTGAAACATGCAGACACATCCAGATACAATTACATGTACACTTGCGAGAAATGTGGTCAAACCTGGCATTTGTCTTGGCGGGAACATCATCGAAGATAAGATGTGCAATATGTGCGGCTCAATTTACCAACAAGAAAACAAAAAAAGAAAAANNGGGGGGGGGGAAAGCAAAGGAAGCAAAGAGTCAAGGGCATCTGCGTCAATGCAAAGTGACTCGTCAGGTATGTATACACTCACGATATGACCTTGCATTGACCAAAACACATAAGAGTTATAGATTCGTCTGTACGTACGTGGTGTTCAACATTGCGCCCTGGCGTCCATAGTAGCCGCAGCTTTTTTCTTTTGCCAACCTCCAATGCGCAAAATCCATGGGTCATCGCAAGAGTCGAGGCTCCTGCATTTGCATGCGCATTGCTCGGGCCAATCGCTGATTTTCATCCGTGCCAGCCCATCGAATCTACCGTATAGCGCAAAATCGAGCCGCTTGGCACCGCTCGTACGGTATGAGCGAGTACATATATCTACAGAGAAATATATAAATATATATATATATATATATATATATATGTATATATACATGCACGGAGATTTGCAGGGGAAATAACAACCGAGTCGTCAACACTCGCATACCACCATCGAGGCTCACGGGCAAACTTACCCCTGTGCTCTGTACACAGGAGGACTGATGAATGGAGGAAAGGATGGATCGAGAGGCAAGGAAATTGTGAAGAGCAGAGTCCTTTTGTAAAGATTGTAAAGAGCAGAGTCCTTTTGTAAAGAGCAGAGTTCTGCAGACTATTTTCTCAAGTTTCTGCGGCAAGCTACTCGAATAAACCATTTTGAACAAGAAATGTGCCAGCCCGAATGATCATGCGAAACTGTCCTTTCCGCCTCGACGCTTTTTCAGGACAAACGTAAAAGCTCCTGCGATGAGGTGGTGTCAGCAGGTCGGACCCTTAAGCAGGGTAGTTTTGCCAATCGCGCTCCCGCGAAACTTCCAGATACGGACCTCTTGCGGCTGGTGCCCAGATGCCACGAAGCTCCTCGACCAGCGAATTCCAGTTGCTGCCACGCGTGCCAATGAAGCCATCGCACTCGAGTGCCAGGAATAATTGGGAAATCCATTCGAGTGTGGTGGCCGTCTTGTTTTGCTGTTGCTGCAACGTGTCAAACTGGACCGTGGCGGATCTGTCCATGTTGGACATGAACCAGTGCCATTTCTTGTTGCTGACCGTGTCGGTGTCCTTGATTGAGACTGTCTGTTTCATCTCCTCAAAGACTGCCGGGTCCTCACTAGAGACAAAAGCCCACTTGCGCGACGCGATGGGGTTTTGCATCGAGTACTTTTCGGCGGCCAGGGCAAAGTCCTGGAATGGCACGAGATGCATCTCTTGTGCTTTATCCCCATGCCTGATGTGCATCGACCATGATCTTTGAGGCAGAGGGAATGGCATTGGAACCTGCTTTGTATCTGTGTAGCCCACCTGAATGTCTTTATTGAGACGGTTCTCGGCGAGCCATGCGAGCGCCGCGGGGGTCATCCTCATTATGTATGCAACGTGCTGGGATCTCGCCCAGAGCGCTAGGGCATTCGGTGTCATGTCTGGAAACTGATCCATCATCGCTTGCGCTAATATCGGTAGCGTCGTCCTGGGAGAACTGTGTCCACCAAAGTCATCGTACTCTTTCGTGTTGTTTGCGTTCGCATAGGCTTGGCACGATGTAAGCTCCTCGAAGATTCTCCCGAAAGGGTTGACATTGCCGTCCAGGTCCTCCATGTGTCTCTGTAGCGGAGGATAATTTGGATTGACAACGAGGATTCTGTCGTGCATCAAGGCGGTGCCAAGAGCTTGATGTGCATAGTGAATAGAGGCACCGACGCCCTTTGATCTCCGCACAGGAATGTTGATGAACGACTTTCCCTCGCAACTCGGCGGATGTTGATGGTCATATATCGTTTTCTGAGCAAGTTTTGTCATCGGAAAAAGGAGGGAATCAGACATGCTCTCGAAGTGTTCCAGCCACGTACGCTGGCCGTCCATGCCATAGAGAGATCGAATGTCGCGGGTTCGTCGCTCAAGATCACTATCACGTAGGCCTAGAAGGACCTGACGCTGGTCATCCGTGAGCTTTGACTGATAGTCGACTGATGGCTGTGGTTTGAACGGGCGTCGGATACCTTGATTGTTTTGCTCATCCAAATAATCTGGCACTGCGCTCACGCTTACTGTCACAGTCTCCACAGACTTCTCAGTGACCGTTACCGTCCTTATCGTCTCATCGACAACTTTTATTGTCTTCGTTGCTTGGACAGTCTGCGTGGCAAATACTGTAGTGTTTTGCACGTCAGTGGTTGGCGAACTGACATGTAGGCTGAGCACCTGTTGAATATTGCTCAATGCACTCCCATCAGACAATCGCCGAATGGTCGCGTACAGGAAGACGACTACCACAACAACGACGGCGATTCGCAATATACCCTGAATCTTGGTCATGTGTCCGAATTTATCCAGGATCGTGCTTAAAGCAGCTCACATGCCTATATAATTGAGCACACCAGACTCGTTGCCTTTTCCCATGTCCTCCTGCAACCAACAGCATAACTGTTCTCAGAACCTCAGCGAGCAAGCATCAACATTTATTCAGCATAAGAGTTATGCATTCGTCGGTAGTCGCGCGAGGTGTACCGTACACGTATAATTCCATTAATTACTGTGGAGTTGCAACCTGCACGTGTCTGACTCTTCCAAGCTCGAATTCGAATTCGAATTCGAATCCAAGGTTATACCGTACGCGGCCGGCACTTCGTTTCTTCTACAAAGCTAAACTTTAAATTTACTGCCCATGGCCAATATATATTAGGTCTGTCGTGCCGAGCGCCAAAACCGGGACGGGCTGTATGGCAAGCTCGTCGGTCCGCCGATGACATTGGACGTGCAAGCGTGAACGTAGCATTCCTGTTGTATGTGGATGGACAATCTACAAGTATACATATATGTTCATTTACAAGAGGTGAAGCCACATATATATATGAGAACACTCCCTGCAAAGCTTGCAAATTGACCACGGACCCTCAGACCTTTTCCGCAATCATTATGCGGACTGTTGTGTGGTAAAGATCCGACTGCGTCAGCATGGTCTCGAAGCGCTTCGCTGCACGCACGGAAGGAGCGTTAATGACGCGTTCAAAGACGTCCGCCAAGCCGAGCACGATGGCAATCTCGATGAGAAACACCAGGACTTTGACCGATTGACAACGCTGTTGTGATCGCGGGCTCGGATGTGTTTGAAGAAGCTCTGTGTGAGGACAAAGCCGGAGATGATGAAGAAGATGGTGACCATACAACAACCACTAAAAGAGAGAATCAGTTGCCATGTCTTTCCAAACCAGACCCCTCGAGAGGGGTCCATGGAGACTCACGAGCCATAAAACAACCGGAGAAAGGGCAATCGCCACCAGTTGTGCGTCTGTTCATTCGAGGCGTATCCGTGATTCAGCGCTTCATCACCATGATAACCCCACTGGAACGTCTCGTGGAAGATGAAGACCCGATAGCTAGCCAGACCTCGCAAGCCGTCCAACCATGCCGTGGGTCGGAGATTCGCCTTTTTTTTTTTTCCAGAAAGCACATTGAAAAGTTCCGATAAATCACTGTGCAGACAGAAGCCAACATGACCGACATTGCTGCTGGCCGTGCAACAGTCCTTGTGCAAAGCCGCTCAAGTCGAGCCTGATCACAATTAAGGAAGGAATTGAATAAGGTATGAACGAGGCCACCAGTCCGGTCAGGCGTGCCTTCTTCTTCAGGAAAACACACCTTTGTTTCTCACAGCCGCCCGCGAGCACCTCAGGAGGACCCAAACATACTAGCAGACCATATGCATACCAGCAGTTGCCATAAAGAACTGGAATGGACCACCGTGGAGGGGTTAAATAGACATGTAGTACGTACTGCATGCACACGTACACAAACTTCCATCGATTGACAACCTTAAGGTTAGCAGATCCAAGCCACTGGAAACCTCAGCGCCACAAAATGCCTTCATTATAATTCCCCGCCCGATTTTGCGGGAGAACCTCCTTGGAAGTGAATACCGATGAGTTGTGTGAGGGACATGCTTTCTCCGTCCGCGAATGTGTCCTTGCTGTCAATTCGCCGACGATTTGCACGACACCTTCCTCGGCCGCCCAGGACATGTCGCCAATCCTCTTGCCTTGCCCAGTCCGGTCAGGTTTTCTGAGTGACAGCGTGGACAGGTACCAGGGATGGGAATGTGCCCTGATCCTCGTGCAGCTGCCATGCACGGTTCGCGACTATCACTTCTCTCCTTTCGAACACTTCATCCGCGCCAGGCCGCGTGCCCCACCGCGTCTGACTCTGCGTCACTTGTGCAATCATAGCATTTGTTGAGCCAAGTCGCTGCAGCCACGCTGTAGAAGGAGATTGAGAATGATATTGACGGTCGTGCCAGAGGGAAATGATGGAGCTCTGTTAGAATGGCAGACATGGGTCGGCAGGACGCGTAAGGCGGCGGGAAGCGCGTCCCATATGTTGAATACTCCTGTTCCGTGAGTAGGGCATGTGCCCCTGGCACAATGACCTATATTGTGACTTGCTCGTAGCTTGAGCAAGACATTCTTCATCTTCAGCGAACGATGAAGTCCTTCCCTGCCGAGGCTTATGAAAATATAAGTCTTATACATGTACATGGAGTACGTACACAACCAAATTCCCGCGACAGTTGCTGACTCGTCGATTGTGGGGCCGAATCTAGCCAATCACTGCTTGTAACATTTAGCATATTCATTGCAAGGTGCAGCATACACACATAAGAGTCAGGCCTGCTACATGCGCCCGCTCTATTTCGGCACTGATAACAATTCGTTGTAGAAAGCCCCATTGCAGAAGTTGAATGATTTGCACATTGCGCAAGGACGTATATAGTATGTCTGCAGGGTCAAGCCAGCTCGCATTAGGACATATACAGTGCACACAGCCCAGTCTTCCTACTGTGCTTATCCAGACTACTTTTGCGCTGAGGAACGACTATTGTTTATACTCTGGAAAACTCCTTACGGCAACTCTATTTCCCCTGACATCACTAGCGACCATGTTTCAGCAGAGCTCACAGTCATGCGGCTATACTTGTGCCTGCCATATCGAAAAGGGCGATGGTCCTGCGTCCTGCGAATGCTCGCAAGGGCGAACAGCTCGTGGACGCTCAGTATCGACGACCATTTGCATCGGCCTCTTGGTTACTTGCAACCTAGCATTCGTGATACTACGCTCAAGCACTGTGAGGTCACTAGTGTGAGTGGCTAGCCTTCAAAGACAGGCTTCTGACGGCACGTCGATAATTTCCAGTGAGAAGGTTATTGATGAAAACCAGGCAGCACAACGCTGTGCTATAAGACGAAGATTGCTAGGGCTTGGCACAATGCAGCACCATGTTGATCATGAAGGGACGACAATCGGCTGCCTCAGATCCATTGACGGGCACGAACCACAAGCGAACCACAAGATTCATCCGTTCATCACACATAATCGTTGTAGCGATAGTGGCGCAGCAAGAATATAAGATATCGCCGATATATGTAGCAAATACGTTGTTTCACCAGTCTAGTCGAGTCTCGATCTATCAGACGGATAAGCTCGAAGTGTACACACTATGTACAAAGGGATGATTGTCTTACCGGCTTCAGTAGTCAGTCTACCGCAACTCCATGTACTCAGTTGTAGGTAAAAGTGCTTCATTCGAGGAGGGACCAAGCTTTTGCTGATCCACACTGATCACCCAGGATTCGAGTTTCTTTGCTGCTTGTACCGAAGGTGCGTCAACGACACGTTCGAAAAATTCCGACACAGCAAAGATTATTGCAACCTCGAGCAGAAATACCAGGATTGAGACTATCGTACTTGCACCCAAGTAGCGTTGAATCCATGGCTTCAAATATGGTCTGACTAGCGATTCGATGACTGTAATGTGAACCATATATAGTGCAAAAGACAGACGACCAAGGTATTGCATTGCCGGAGACTCGAAGAATGTCCGAAGCACCGATAGATGGTAGATAGCAGTCACCGCCGCAGCTGAGCTGCCTATGAGCCACCATATCGACCTCATGTCATGCGAGTCAAAGGGTCTATAGGTTTGTGGCCAACCCGCTACCCACAGTGCTATCATGAGGACCACTGTCCAGAAGAGGTTACGGAATTGAGTGGACTCTTTCGAATAAGTGTCGATTGTCTGGCTGAGATCGTAGTCCGCTATTAGCATGCCGCAGAAGAATAGTATCAAGAACCATGCATCGTTCCATGCTGCCCATGCGCCAACCAGAAGAATGATTGATGTTCGCGGCAATGTACGAGGCACGCGCGCCAAGATGATGGCCATGAGGTAGCAGATGAAGGAACCGTAGACCTCCAAGGCTGGAAAATCAGTTTTGTGTCACGTTACACCCACAAATATATTGGAAAGTCTTACGCAACGTCCATGCACTTGGTAGATGACGATTCATGGTCTGCTCGACCCACTCTCGATAAGAAAAGGGGTTCATGGATCGATTCATCTCTGAAAACCAGTATTGAAGCTGCCCGAACCATGTAGGTTGTATGGGTACCCCGAGGTTGTTCCCAATACCAAGTCTGTACAGGGTCATAGTCATTAAACTCGCGGCGATTACAGGCAGCCATATACGTATGACCCGGCGAAAGGCAGCTGAGGAAACAGTTCTGAGAAGAGCATTGTGATCTCGAGCACGGATGTATTTCAGAGAACTCTGCGTGAGAACGAAGCCGGAAATGACGAAGAATATCGTGACCTGAAAACAACCACTAGGCCGAGTCAACAAATTTTCGTTTCGTGCAGAACCAGTAAGGAGGAAATTTACGAGCCATAAAACAATCGAACGTATGGAAGTCTCCACCAGTTGTACGTCCTTTCATTCGCTCCATATCCGTGCCATAGTCCTACATCCCCGTCGTCGAAACCCCAGCCGTATGTGTCGTGGTAAACAAAGACCAGGAAGCTAGCTAAGCCACGTAATCCATCCAGCCAAGCTGTCGCTCGCAGGCCCTGCTTCTTCTGCAGAAAGGTTTCCGATGTGCGTTTGTACAAGATTGTGCCGATCGATCCTAAGAGCGCAGACATGAGAGGAGTGAATGAGCGACTTGCTGAGAACAATATAGAGTAGTGTATGCTAGCCTTCGCGGTCAAAGCAGATGAGTTCTGGACGTGGATCTTCTAGTGAGCCAGTCTGAACCTCGTGATGAGTGTCAAGTGTTGTATAGAACAGTACTGGTGTATATACAAGTCTAGCCATGTGTATTATGTGTATTCTTAGCCAGCTGCAGTGGACGTGGTGTATCACTCGAACAGGAGTTCGATACCGCGAATTAAGTCTGGGAGCTTTTCCCCACGAATTGCGGCCCTCGCTTGTTTGTACAACCCCTTGCACCATGCATACCATAAGACTACGGCCGAGCAAAACAATACATATCCTTATACATGCAATTCTGTTGAACAAAAGTCGTCTCAATCATGACTCTTTCGTAGTTCTGGACTCCATGGGTTCGACCGTCGGCAGCAACAATTCTTTAACGGCTAACCCAGCAATCTGTGATCATCGTGAATGAACAGCGCCTCGAGCTTCTTTGCTGCTTGAATCGATGGCGCATCTATGACACGTTCAAACACGTCCGACAACGCGAGGACTATCACAAGCTGAAGCCAGTGCTGTAATAGTCATCCTGATGGGCTCACTTGTGGGTTATATTTATGCACAAGGAATCCCTCAATTGCAATACTTGGGCTTGCACAAAGACGCGAGACGTTCATGAGCTTGTCAATCGCTAGGACAATGGCGTCAAGGCGAAGCGGAGCGCTAGCTTCACAAGAAAAGAGTCTGCATTTATCACCAAAAGAGATCATGTCGAGCAATATGTACATCTGGCTCATTGGACGTATTGATAAAGATATATACATATTGATGGAGAATAATCATCTAGAAATGTTGAAGGCCTTGACACGTCAGAACGACTTAGAGTGAGCAATATCATAGGTCAACAGATTTGGTTGGTACTTGTGTCTCTGTACGGGCGTCTTGATGAGGCCCATTGTTGTCTCACAGAAAGATTGGTGTCGATCTGCATCGCGAGATAGTCGCTCCCTGTTTTCGGGCCTACTATTCCTCAACTCCCACTGCCAAATGGGGCGACCACACTGCCCTGAGGAATTCATATCTGCTCGCTCAAGCGCTTCCTTCCGTGGCGCTGTCAACAGTAGTGGCATCATCGGTGGTGCTACTTGCTGCAACGTCGTCATTGGATGTGACGCCATCAGAAGTACCGTCGCTCGACGTAGTGTCCTCGGACGTGGAGTCAGCAGAAGTTGTGTCATCAGCAGTAGTGTCATCTGTTGTAGTGTCGTCGGAAGTAGTGTCGTCAGGTGTAGTGTCAACAGATGTAGTGTCATCTGCTGTAGTGCCATCTGATGTAGTGTCATCTGATGTAATGCCATCCGATGTGGTGTCATCCGATGTGGTGTCATTTGAGGTGCTGTCTGGTGTCGATTCGGCTTCAGTGGTGCTAGTATCCGATGACGAGCTCGTGGCAGCAACTCCAGAATCCGAGATGGCAGTTGTGCTGGAAACACTTACAGCCGCGGGCGCTGCCGTGCTGGATGTGGTTGAACCCGCTGCTGACGTTTCAGATGTGATGGACGGGACAGCTAGAGTGGTCATGTGGTGTTTCTTGAGGGCGCTCAGACCTCCGGCAATTGCAACGAGCAGACATAGAGAGAGTCCTGCGAATATCCACAAATTGCGTCTGCGATGCCTTGGTTGACCGGCTGCTTTGTTATAATCCCACTCCTTGATGGATAGTTCCTCGTAGTCAGATGGGTTGTGCTGGTGTCTGGTAGTATTGGATGACATTTTCGTGGATATAGCAGACTAGATCAGGTAAGGAAGTCAAGCTGCCTTTGAGCGCCTCGCGATGTGCAAGCGCGAGGACTTATATATCTGCTCATCTTCGGGACATATATACAGCATCACTATCCTTGAAGTCCGCTGGCGAACCGATCACTAACACTTATGCATGCCGTTCGAGGTCAAGCGGAATTGACATCTGGGGCTTGTACATTGCAAAAGATACACTATCTCGGATACAAGATCAAGATAACAGTACTGGATCTTATCTATTTGTCGCGCGTAGCTCGGTGGACTAGGTAGATATATAGCCGACCCGGTAGTAGCCGTCTACCGGCTGGAACATAAGAGTTGCAGGATTGAGTGTAGAACTTCCAGGTTGGAGATACCAGTTATGCAATACCCAACGGGTCACGTGAGAGGTCAAAAGAGTCCAATTAAATTTGTGATCTGAGCAACGCAATCCATTATTACCCGAGTGTTGATGTTCCTTTACGATATCGATTCGTCCCCCTTCTACGACTGATGCCTTCTATAGGGTAGAAAGCGGGATTCGTGTAGCGTAGCGCAGACACGTGCTCTCGAGACGTACGGTAACGTTAACGGGAAGGGAAGCTGAATCAAGAAACGTAACCACCACTACAATCCACGCTGCTGTAGTAGCTCAAATTCGTCTGTTCATACGTGGATACATTTCTATGGTCGTACCTATCACTATTATAACTAGGGGAAAGGGACAGCGATGTTCCTGGAAGATGCAGAGAATCCTGAAAGCTTTGAAACACCCGAGATGAAGTCACCGCGTGTAGTGCGGGAAGAGCGGGTAGTAGTGAAAAGCCAACACCTTCACGCTGCCATACATACGAGACCACAAATTGATTCGTGCAATGTCCGAACATATGCTTCGGTTCTTGAAGGGCGCAGGTCGCCCAGCAGTATTACCAAAAGGATGAATTGTGTATCATGTGGAAACTTTCGTTGACTAAACAGAAGTGCTCGGGAGTGCTTAGTCCAGTTGCACTGAGATTGCGACAGATCCTCATCGAGCACTGCGATCCCCATGCACGGAATTCGCGGGACGATGCAGAGTGCTTCGGCACACATCACAATTGGTCGAGGGTGACATCATGCCGGTCGCGCTCTCGCTACAAAACGCGAGTATATTGACTAGTAGCATCGTGTGTCTGCAGTAACGACACGTCTAGCGCGAATCTTATGGCGAGGACTGTCATCCCACTATGTCCCGATCGGAGATACCGCTGCAGATCCCGGAATTGACAATCGATCATCGGCTTGCCGGGGTTCTGAGGGATGACGGCAGACTTGGTCTTGGCCTTTGACGGCCTTGGAAGATGCGATGACCTGCATTGGCCCCTTCAAATCTACGCTCCAAATCACAAAATCTAGCGAGATATTGCTGCATGTATGCCTATGCATGACGTTGCCGATCGCCGTGGAGAGGTCGATCAAGCTTAAGGGAGATGTCCGATCCCACGCATGTGCAGATCTGTTCGGATGGAAATAGAACGTGCAGACGGCGATGGCGAGTCGCGAGCTCTTGTCATTCGTTAGCATACCTCACGGGCTTGAGAAACCGGGGCCAGATTCTCCATACAATGGCACACCTGGGCATTATGCTGAACGTTAACCCTATACCTGGGTAAGGAGGAGCACATGCGCGAAACGTTTTTTCGAATTGTGGAGATTTCCGTGCAGATGCGGTGGCGTCGCTTTTGCTGACCATCGGGGCATGATGGGAATTTCCGATTGGCCTTTGTCTACGTATCAGAAAACCTTAACGATCGGATCGACCATATCTGACAAACTCATCTTGTTCTTCAGGAGTTCTTGTTGATCCTGGGATGGGAGTATGCAGTGCTCACGAAGTTTCGTCATGCACATCACTGGAAAGCTTGACGTCATTCGCATTGACTGGCCGGCATTGTAGTGCTGGACTGGTACCGGACTCAGATGGGTACTGGCTCGGACATGTATAAAGGAGCCCCACGAGGCCATGCAAGAGTGGTCGTATCTACAAGAGTAATCGGTTTCCCTGGGCACGATGCAACTACTAAGCGCATTCCTGTTGTCTCTGGCCTCTTGGCCTATAATTGCCAATGCCCACCCAGCCTTTGGCAAGTATCTTGATGAAAAGTCCCGAGCTCTCCTCCAGACTCAGGAGAAGCGAGCGGCAAAGCTGCAGAACGAGAAGCGTGACACTGTCTCCGGATCGTCCTCTGGCCTGCTTGGGGGATTGGTTGGCATCGTAGGAGGAGCGGCAACTTCTGTCCTCTCGAGCGTCTCACCAGACGATTATCGACCACAAGCCGGATATGAATTTCAGGAGCCAAACACTTCCGGTGGTCCGGGAGTTGCGGATCAGCGTGGTCCTTGTCCAGGTATGTTCTCCTTCGCAGCGGGGCATCACAGCTTGCCTTGAACCATCCACTACACAGGGCAGATGCTGACTTATGTAGCACTCAACCTACTTGCTAATTACGGCTACCTCCCACGAAACGGCATAGTCTCGTATGGTCAAATTCTTGCAGCTACTGCCGAAGGTTTCAACATGGGAACCGATCTCGCGGCATTGTTGGCCACCTTTGCTGTGCTTGCAAACGGTGACGTCGCCACGGAGACCTTCTCCATCGGTGGTGCTGACCCACGGGTCCCAAACACGTACCCAGCAGGTGGTCTCAACCGACATTCAACTGTCGAGGTTGACATTTCTCCAAACAAGGAGGACTACTACCTCGGCTGCGGCGACAACCATCAGATTTCATCACGAAGATTTGCTCAGAACGTCGAGTATGCCAACAACCACGATGGCAAGTTCACCTTTGCCGCCATGGGCGATCACTATGCGCAATTCTCGAAGGAGTCGCAGCAGTACAATCCCTACCTCTATTACTTCCCGTTCCCATCAATCGTCTCCTTCGTGGCGTACAGCTTTTACTCGGCTTACTTCAGCAACGGCACGTACCTCGCCGGTGGCGACCCCAACTACCTGTCGATATCCTCCATCGTCGGTGCCAAACAAACCCAAGTGGATGGCCACACGGAGTATGAATATGTCCCTGAACGATGGCCAGAGCAAGGATGGTACAGACGCGCGACCGAGTATGGTGCAGTACAGGCTCTCACCGATGGTCTTGTAAACATTTACGCGCGAAACCCAGTGCCAATGGCAATTGCGCAACTGGGCACTCCTAACTTGAATGCGCAGACGGTGCTCTGCAACGTCCAACAGGGACTCGCGAGTGTCACGCCGCTCATTCTCTCTGGTAGTGCCGTGACGACCGAGGCGGCCATTGCTTGGGCTGCCTCGAAACTCGACCCGTACTTCAGTGACACCATACTGGGTTGTCCCGCCTCGGCACTCTCAAACTCGAGTTACTTCCCCGTCGAGGACGGCGGACCCCTCAATGCTCCCCCGGCCGTGAGCTCCAATACTGGTACCAACCAGTACAATCAAGTCTACTTCCCGACCACTGGCGGTCGACCGAGTCACTGCTAGGACAGTGACACTCGAAAGGAGTCCGGTCACATAATGAATCTTGACGCGAATGATGACTATAGCTTGAACTTGGATGCAGTTTTTTCCTCTTACAAATGTATAGAATTGATTTCATTTGTGACTTTTCCGCAGTTTTAGTTTAAACTGCGTGCTGGTCCAAATACTGACACAATGCAATAGCTGGTCTAGTCATATTGACATTGATCATAATATTGCATCTGAATGTTCTGGTCACGTGCATCTTTTCAACATGGTGAGGGCGCTCCCGATAGTTGTATGTACTGAGCAAGCGTGTGTGCAGCGGAGCAAACGACGGATGAGTATAAGTTGGTACGACTTACATAGCTTTGTACACTGTTTAGCGACAACTTTTGCTTATGACAATTGTGACTGCGCCTCAAGAACTCTGTTTAGCATGATTTGATGCACTCAGGCAATCTCAATCAGTCTTCAGAAAACTAAAATTTGCATCTACCACCGACTCGACTGTGTCGCATACTTGATGGGGAAGATTGTGCAGCAGTGATGATAAGGAACAAGCGCCATTTCTAGCGAGCATGCCGCGGCGTTCATGCTCTGAGTTGCTCCTCCGCTCGAAGAAAGATTAGATTACTATTAAGTTTGCTCAATCGGCTTACCTAAAGTATTATGATTGTGAGTGCTCAACTTACAGGGACAGATTGTGGTTGACTGACTGGGTCGAGTGTCTCAAACACGGCAGAATGTAAATCTCCTGATGGACTCTTGGCCTTCTGAAGCAATTCATTGTGAGCAAACAAAGGCACGGCATTCGACGTGGCCGATTTCTCCTCTTCTGCGGTTGTCGCAATTGCGGCATGCGACTCGCTGGGTTCTGCCATGTGCACGCCTTGCGGCACTGGTGAGCCAACGCGCGATAGTGATGGGACGGCGTGCTTGGCATTTAGAAGTTGCTTGAGACCGGAAATCATGACGTTTCGCGATGTCTCTGCCTCCTCGGCCGAGGTCTGCCAATTGTACTTTGCGAGGGACGAGAGACGATGGAAATGCTTCACCTGTAATTGCAGCTCAGAGAGTTGCGATTTCAGTGCCAGTATCTCCTTCTCCGCCTCGTTGCAGCGGTAGGTCTCAGCTTCGACCTTGAGCTCTGCCTCGGTAGCGCGTAACTGATAAGTCCCAATGTGGGCAGTAACCTGTTCGATGATCTGAGTCTGCGAGGCCTGACGCAAGCTGAGCTCTTCGGCTTCGGCCTCGATCGTGACATATCGCTCGAGCGCTGATGTGGCACTTGTGAGTGCGTGCGTCTTCTCCTGCAACTCGCTTCGGACTTGTGCGAGGTCCTGGGCCATAGCAGACTTTTCACTCTCGACGAATCGGACTTGTTCTCGAAGCTTTGATTCCTCTGCCGCTAGAGCCAGAGATTGTCGCTTCAGGAGCGCCGCTTCCTGCTCATCAGCCTTTCTCAACTTGTCCAATTTGTCCTGCGCATGCTTGTTCGCCTCTGATGCAGCCTGCGCAGCCTGTTGACGCGCCAAATTCTTCTCAGCCGTCAGAGTTTTCTTTTGGACAAGCAGTTCCTGTCTGAGCACAACCAAGGCATTCAACAACACTCTGGGCTCGATATTGGGATCCTTTCCAACCGTCATGTCACCAGCCTGCCCCACAACTTTGGTAGGCACATCGCCTGCTGCACCGCTGGCACGAGATGCGTCGTCCGAATTAGTCGATGCAATGTTGCGTCTCTTACCTCGTTTGCCCGTCCAATTATCTGCCCCAGTTATGCCGAAGCGCTTCAGGATTGATTGCGTGTCACGATCGAGCGCCGTAGTGGATGCCGCTACAGACTCAACCTGCGATGTATTCGACGTTCCTCTGGCAAGAGCTGGTGCGACTACGTTGTCCTTTGAATGCTCGACAGGAATTATGTTCTGTTTCATGACGCCTTCACGATTGGTAATATTCGATGTAGCCAGATCCGGCATCTCAGGAAGTGGATGAAGTTCTCTATCTAGAGTTGGCATGTACTCCGGGTTCTTCTTGTATATTTCGCGTTCCAAAGAGAGGAAGCGTTGCAGATCAAGTGATTGTATGCCCTCCTTTTGTGGAATTCGACTAGAAGTGGACAAGGTCGCAGGAGCATATGCAGGCTGTTGTGGGCGACTGACTGGATACGAAACATGCGATTTGTCTATGCCAGTCTTGCTTGCGAGACCGGCGGACAATGGCTTACTCTTGGCATTGCTGGACCCTCGACGTCTTTTAAAGTAATGCATGAGACTATTGTTTCGTGATATATCAGTTTTTTTCTCCTCATTAGATGGGACATAGTATCGATCCAGTTCACGAATATCAGCTGCAGTCATTGATGGCGCATGACGGTATGATACCTTGGACAAGACACGCTCCAAAGCTTCCTGTGCATTGGCGGCCCCAAGGGCTGCAGTAATGTCACGTCCGAGGTCTGTACGAATCGATCGGATTGACCGCGACCCTACGGATCGCATCGACTGATTGTCCGACTCCTGACGCTTGTGCTGCGAAACTTCGCTTGGCATCGTGTTGTACAAATTTGCTGAAGCCAATCTTGCACGCATACTGTGCATAGTAGAAAAGCCCGGCTTCTCCACCGGGAATTTCATGGTGGTAACGTCTGCAACGTGGACGGTGCAGTCGTTGTTTGCAGGATAAGTGACATCGCCGCCAAGCAAGTAGAGCTTCGATCTGACATTGATCATTGCATGACAGGAGCGTGCGGCAGGCCAGAAACTGACTGATTTGTCGAATTGATGCCAGTAGGAGGTCGAGATGTTGAATGCTGTAAAGTCGTTCATAGCGTTACCGACGCCATCAACACCACCAAAGATAAACATCACACCAGATACTACAACCGCGCTGTGCGAATGACGACTGGCAGGAATGAATCCCTGGGCTGAAATTTCGGTCCATGCTTGCAGAACAGGGTCAAACATCCAGAGGTCGAAGAATGTCTGTCGTCCATCAGTGCCACCAAAGACATCTAAAACTCATCAATGACTGTCAGCGAGCTACACATCTGACACCTTACACAATTTCCCGAGATGGGTGACAGCTGTGTGATTTGACCTCGCTGGGGGGTTTAGACTGTCTTCGAACGTCAATTGTTCCCATTGAGCATTGGCTGCAAAGAGCGTATTGATGTCGAATGCCCAAAGATCGTTTGCATAAGTGTCCGTCATCGACGAGGGCTGCCCGGCAAAGACAAAGACCTTGGATCCGATGAGATTGAACGAGTGACCTGTACGACAAGATGGCTTCTGTTTCGCCAAGCGGGCCACAGACCACGTCTTGGTGATTGTGTTGAGTAGAAACAACGAAGCATCTTCCTTCTTGGCAGCATTGAAGGATGACCCGCCAAAGACGATGTAGGCATTGCCGACCAGCAAGGCTCGCGCCCCGGATCGCGCGCTGGGAGCCTCGCCCTCAGTCTTGACGAGCTGTGTCTGCATCGTGGCACAATCGATGCTCCAGAGGTCGGCCATCATACCAGTGGCCATTTCGCCGCCGAAGAGAAGGATATCGACTCCCTTGCCGGCAGCACCATTGAAAGCGACATTCTTTCGTGGCAGCAAGGCGTCGTTGACAGTCAGAGCTGCCGTCCATTCACACTGGTCAAGATCAGAATACTTGTCCAACTTGTGCGATGCGGTGCAGACTTACAATGGCGTCAGTGCCGGTTTCGAGAGTTTCGAATTGCAGACCATCACCGCGAGTGCTCGTGATACCTGATGTATCTGTGCTACTCGCTACGAAAGCCATGCAGCTGTATCAAGTCGTCGATTGGTGAAATAAAAAAAAAAGACTGTAACAAGCTTTTGGTACCGAACAGAGAGCAAGGGTAAAGAATGCGACGAATGGTCACACAACCTGATGCTCGCTCCGTACGATCAGCAGCGGCATCTGGAGCAGCATGAGGAGGAGGAGGACTAAAAGCTTCGGCCACCTGCTGACACCCGTGAGAGCTCGAGTGGACATCTTGCTCGGAGCACTACAATGAGAAGCGCAGGCCGAGCCTGCGAGACCTTTTGAAAATTAAGTTGCAAGGTCTCGAGCAACAGCGAAGCACGAGCGTTGATTCGACGGGAGCAGAAGCGAAAGTACAACACGTTGAGGTGCTGGCCATTCGTGCTCGCCATGAAACGGGGCCGACCATGAAACCCGTAACTCAACCTTAAACAATAGACTAAGGAAAAGGTGCAATTCATCTTGCAACTGACAGCTCATGTGACATGTCGATGCATCGTGTGAATGCGTTGTGTGTATCGCACCAATTCAATCCGACGAGCCCGAAATAGAGCGCCAAAGCCTCCTTGCTGAACAAAGTGCAATCCTTCGTGTCAATCCTCCCACCCCCGCCTCGTGCCCCTGGGACCTGGACGTATCTAGTGCGATGCAAACCCATTGGCCAAGCGGAGAAAGTGATGGCTGCAGCTTGGTGGCATTCAGAAAATATAGGTATTGTGCCATATTTAAGATTGAGAAGAATAAACTGGCGATCTCGCACGTGGCTTTTCTGGAGATACATGATCGATATCGATGCGCGGCGACTGACGAAAAATTCCGTGATGGCGATCTCTGCAGATCTCGATCTCCAGAATGGCCACCAATGCAAACCTGGAATGCACTTTACGGCGCCAACCGATCTCCGGAGGCTGGTGGCGGTAAAGCGTGTTCTTGTGGCTTCTTTTCCGAGACAAAAGCTTAGGATTCCGCCTTCCCACCGCTTGATGCCACCAAGGTCACATATATGTGTACGATATGACGATGATGATTGACAGGGACTGCGCCAATCGGAGAAGAGATCTCTCAACGACGAAGTCCCTGAGTGGATTTTTAGTATTGTGTCAACTGAAGCGATGTAGATTCTTAAGGATATGCTAAAATTGTATCTGTCTCTAGTAATGCGGTCGATTGTTCTTCCAGTTCAGCCAATTGTCTTGTACAAGGACTTGCCCTGCATGTAGCGCCATAGAGAGGTCGATAGGATCATGGCGTAGACGTCGGCGACAGGAGTCCAGAGGTAGCAGACGCAGAAGAGCAGGGCGTAGGAAGTCACAAAGACCACTAGAGTGTTTGCCCAGTACGGCAGGCCTGCCACGTGAAGGTGAATGGCCAGCCAGGATCCCCAGGACCAGAAGACTGCGCCGTGAAGCAGGTAGATGGAGTACGAGTGTATTCCCAAGATACGTAGCCACTTGAGACTGAACAGATCCTGCGTCATGGTGCTGTTGTCGCACAAAATAAGCAATGCCGTTCCGATAAAGAGAGCATAGACCTGAGGGTAATTGAATGGCGGGAAGCCATTGAGGTTCGTGTCCTTGATTGGGAGACCGGTATCTATACATCATCAGTGAACAGCGCAATAGTGTGCTTGTGATCGTGCTTACATATGTCGGAATGAATGCCGTACTCGAGGGTGGGAAAGTTAATGATTTCGACTTGCTGCAAGTACTGTAGTACCATGAATGCGAGGATGGTTGACCACAAAACAACCATCAGTGCAGCCTTGCGCCATGGACTTCTAAACCAAGTTCGATACTTGTATGTGCTGTCCAGGTCACCAATCGCCAGACCGACCCAGAAGTAAGCACCCCAATTCAATGCATACCAGTTCGCGAGGATGCATATGGTGTAGTAAAGGAATCGTTTGTAGGCCGACTTGGACTCTTTGATGACGACTACCCCCATGAAACAAAGCCAAGAATACTGGATGTTGACAGGAATTGTCCACAAAACTCCGGTACAATAGTTGTAGATGACCCGCGGCAGCGCGTTTGGAATGATAAACAATAGAGCCAAGAGCTCATCGAAATAGTATCCTGCATTCTCAAAGGGCACCGTGTATGGCCAGGTCGACCATGTGATTGATGCCAGGTATCTCAGCCATTTTACACCACCAACAGAGATGAGAAAGTACTCGAATGTTACCGCCATGGCGACAGGTACAAACAACCTGGGAATTCGACGGTATGTTGAGCCGGCCAATTCCTCCAGATTGCGGTTACGCAGATATCTGACTCCAATCAACCGTGCCGACAGAATGAAGAAACATCCCAATACGATACTGGCATTCAGAACCACTGGAGAGCAGATCTTGCGGAACCAGGTCTCGAAAGAGTAGTGCACCGGTGTGGACGGGTTGATGGCTCCAATGTAAAATGTCAGGAAAAAGTGGATGAACGACACCAACACGCAGACGATACCACGAAATCCGTCCAAGTAGTCCATACGAGGTCGTGCGGAAATGAGAACCTTCTCCGGCGGAACAGCTGTCGCACTGGCCGATGCTGACTTGGACAAAAAGACCGGGGACTTGAGGGAGTTCAGTGTAACGGTGGTTGCATTCGCACTCCTCCCAATCTCGTACATTGTCGGGAGTGAGACGCTGGAAAGAAATCCATCGTCAACTTCAGTAACACGAACATCGTCTTTCGGCTTCTTGATCGATGATGTAGGTGATTTTGGAATCGACCAGGGCTCGATGTTCCCATGACTCTTGTCCATCATAAAAACATACGCTGGTGGGTTGGGCGGCTTGCCTGACTTGCGACCTCTAAAGGATCGAATGAGTCTCCCAATCAAAGCGTGTGAGAAGATGAGCACAAAGAGTGCAAGTGGTACCAGAGTGACAAAGACTGCTGCTCTCGAAGGCGAGTACTTGATGGGATCGTACTTCCATGGTTGTAACGCACCAGGAGCAAACATGGTACTTTCTCGCAACGTAATGTCCTCAGTGTCGCAGACGACATCGCCGCTTTGTGTACAGGCCACATTAAAACTGTCCTTGCTTGTCGTGCCCTACAAATTCAGCGACAATAGAATTAGCTCCGTGGGTGGCGTACATTATAGAAAAATCGAATATAAGTAATACGACCAACTTCAGGCGCGTATTTTGGTGGTCCCTGAGCATCTGAAGCAGTCAACAACTTGTTTAGCATTGATTAACACAGTTTACGTTGTGGATCTCCATCTGACCAGTGTCGGAATCGTATCGATCCCGGAATGGATGGCAAGGATCTTGAGCTACTCTTGTCGACTTTGAGTGTTGCGGATGCGTTGATTGAGGTTTGCCACTCGACAGTTTTGTCCGACCAATCGAATCGGTATTCGTTGGGAAACCCGATGAATGGATTCTGACTGACATTTGAGGAATAAGGAGAGATGGATGCTCCGGGCAGACCAATAGTGTCTGTGGAGGAATGAATACCCTATCAAGCTTGAAAGAATGTCCACTTACACTGAAGTCTCGTATTTTCCGCGAGATCCTGGTTGAGCAGATCGAGCGATATCTTTTGCGAGATGTTGAAGTTGTACTCCATGGTCAAGGCGGTACCGCCAACATTGCTTTCTGGTGCAAGCATACCTGCCCGGAATGTCCCTAGTCCAGCTTAGTTTCCTGCGCTGAGATGAAGCCGTGCTTTTGTGCTTACCATACTGAATATCCTGTCTCCGGGTTGCAACTTGTGCGCCTACCACAATTCGTTGGCTCGTAGGAACATTACATGTCATGTCCAGTGATTCTCCCTCGACCAAAGAGACATCGGCATCCGAAGCAGATTGGCGATATGTAGTGGAATAGCCATCTTCATACTTGTTCAAGAAGGACTGAATCTGAAAATTCTGCGAGAAAGCTGCTTGACTGTCACTCTCGTTGAAGTATACGATGGTCGCATCTGTCCAGAGAGAGCCCTGCTCATCCACGAATCCGCAACGACAAGAAGTCATGGCCAGACGTCTACAAAGATCCCCAGCTAGCACAACAGCTCAATGAGAAGAGTTGTCGAAAAGTGACTTGACAACCAAACCTCTCAGAACGACTCGACCTGCCACGACCGAGAGCCGGCTTCCTTGATCCCGCGCTTCCCATGAGCCAGATAACGCGCTCTCAACTGAATTTGTGACCACCAATCAGACAGCAGCCCCTGCCATCGACCTCACTCGACTCTTCAATCGGCCTTAAACAGCAATCGCGACTTGCACGCAAAACGTCCTCGACAAGAGATCATCAATGCGTGGCTTCTGTGGCATTCTGACGATTACGTGGCTGCCGCCACCTTTATGCAGCCCAAACTTTAAAGCGCGGAACAATTTCCAGGCGGCGATACTCTGTAACTCCATCGCGGTGATCTGCGCAAATCAGCTATCGTGGGTGGACCAACACGCTCGAAAGGCGATGATGCCAGCCTTTCGTGGCTATAGTCGGGATTGGCGGAATGCATGCTGTGTAATGTGTGTGTGAAGAGGGGCCCACTGTTCAGTGTCGCTCGCCCTTGCCAAATAGTTGAGTCAGACTTGCATGAGACACAGATTGAGCGTCAGGTATATCGATCCTGTGTTGCATTCCTCACTTTCAGCTCTTTCCAATGAGTGAAGCTTGAGCATTGGAGGTTCTCCAGCTCTGTTAGCAGTGGCAAAGACGATATGTGTGATACTTTCGATTTTGACGTGACTCGATATGAACAAATCCTAAAAGCTCAGACAGATTTCTCGACAGGGCCAAAGAACGTCAATGCGATAGATTTCGAGCAGATTGATACACATCGCGTTGATGGCCAGGAATTGAGGCCGTTGACAAAGGACAAAGCTGAACAGCTCATCCAGAAGTGCTACCCCAAGCATTTCGATTGGTCTAAGCAGCTCACGACCACCGTGAATGCGGTCGTGACGAAGCCAGCAATCGAGACACTATTCTTCGCGCTCGTTGTCGAGCACCGCGACGCGAGCTGGCGATCCGCACACGGCATCACGCGTGAATTCGACTCGGTCTTCCATAGCCTTGACAAATGGTCGGCAGCTACACCCGCAATGATCCTGGATTCGACGAGTCTGCAAAAGACTGTGGAATTCGAGTGGACACAGGCACAAGATGGCGTTTCGACTCCCATCAAAGCGCATTGCCTCTGTTGGGAGCATGCTGCGGAATGCCTCTCATGCAAGGGCATTGCCTCTGTCGAGTAAGAAATGCTCGTTGAGTTGTTGTCACACAGCTCACAAGTACAGTGCATGTTTCGTCTGTCGTGGAAAAGGCATCTTCAAGCAGGCTCGCTGCGGCATGTGCTCTTCGACCGGCAAGTACTTTTGCAAAGTTTGTTCCAACACTGGCAGAGTCGCTTGCATGGTATGTCAATCGAAAGGAGACGCTAGTCTGATAGAATTGACTGCCATCCTGAGGTTTGTGCTTAATTCTCGATGCCTTGTCGTCTTGCTGATGTGTGCTCTAGGACGAATCGCAAAACGGTGTTGACGGCACAAGTGCCATTCGACGCGACCACCGATGTGTCAAATGAAGCGCAAAAGGCCGTGTCTTCTCTACAGCATGATTCGTGGTTGGTCGCAATCAATGCAATCATTGTGCGATGGCAACCATTTGCCGTGGTCGCATCGGACTATACTGGTCGATCTGAAACGTACGAGATACTCGGTCCGGTATGCACCCACGCCGGACAAAGGCCATCTCCATTGAAGCGCGCCAGCTACTTCTCAAGAAGCTTCGTGTCGAATCTCGGTCGCAGTGGCCTGACGAAACTCTCTTAAGTGATGCTTCACTTCGTGTTCTGTAACTGCATTGCGTTTGTGGCTAGAAGTCGTTATAGACAACCCTTGATTTGTGTATGCTCGTATGACTCGGCTCATGTCTGACCAATTGTGGGTGAACCTTAAATTTAAGACCCACTCTCGCGCGAGTCTCTCCTACAGAAAGTCCTATAGCGGCATGACAAGTGTAGGGCTTTAAAGTGTGACCTCCTCCCCAGTCCAATCCTGATGGGACGAGTCACCTCGCACCAGCTTTAGCAGAGACCAGGATGCTACTTGTTGCCAAAGTCGTCGTTGCTGTGCTGCTGGCTTTTGTAGCAGGAAGACCGGTAGGGCACAGGCCGACAAGCTCTTCATCGGTGGCCGTCATCAATGCCATCGGTAGCGCAGACTCGAACATCATCGCTGGTAATTTCTATTGCTGAATCCGACCACACTGATTCCTGCTGACACCGGCTAGCTTCTGGCGGGGCAGTCTCAAACATCGTCGCAGCGAGTGGAGGAGCAGGAGCCAACATCATTGCTGCTCTCGGAGGCGCAATTGCAAATGCAGAGGCAGGAGCCCGAGGAACGAGTTGAAGCGATACTTGTAGACAGCAGAAGTTCTATTGACTGTTGTTGAAACATGAAGGTACGCAAAGATGCTAGCCGAGCTATTACCGCTCCACTTCGCGCACGAGCACAACCTCGGAAGGATGAGTACTTATCGAAGTGCTTCACTTCGCTATTGAATGCAATTGAAGATCTCGAAATTAGTCTATTGTCTAGCAAGTAAGAAAGATATCTAATGCCTAGGAACTTCGCAAAGACCATATGCTCTCCATCTGTGTGCTCAGAAATGCTCAAACCTCTTGCGGCACGGTCGACACTTCGACTGCGACTGCTTTCGTACTTCGCTCCGTGGGCTGCAGCGTTAGCAGACATGAATGAATCTATCAAATGACACCTTACGTTCCACTTCTCGTACTTGACAAGCCTTCTCGGGTCAGTATAACACTAGTGTAGTTTGAGACCAGGGAACGTACTCTCGAGCATGAGCCACCAATCCCATGGTAGACAAAATCATGAAGTAGAAGGGCATTGAAATGCCATACAAGATGATGACAAATGGTGAAGTGAACTCGGAACGGTTCCTGATGGTCAGAACTGTTATTGCGACGAGAGAAAAGCAATTGAAGATCAGGATCCAGGCAGAGAGTGGGTAGCCGAAAAGGCTCTCGTAGACTGCGTAGAGATGACGCGGAGGATTCAATATCAGCTTTCCAAGCAAGAGACAGCTGAATTGCGTCAAGATGTAGAAGAAGGCTTCTCGAAAGACAAGTAAGAAGAAAAGACCCAGGCGAGATCGAAGTTCAATTCCAGGCACACCTCGTGCTGCCAGACTCTGCAGCTTGTCAGCGTTGCTGACGGATCTCGGGGACCACAGTATTTACACAATGACGCATAGCAACCTGGAACCAGCCCTGAGCCCATCTCATTCTCTGCTTGTAGAATGCGGCCACGGAAGTTGGGGCTTGCTCGTACGAGACAGTGTTGAGCTCGTGGACCATCTTGGCACCAGAGGCAAAGGCTCTCAAGGTAGAGTCAATATCCTCAGTGAGCATGTGCTTGTGCATTTTCAACTGCTTGAGCAAGCTATGTCATCAATATCAACCACTAAAGAGATTCGTGTTGGACTCCTACCTTGCGCGCCAATATCCATTAGCTCCCCCGAAGAGACCAAAACCATGGGACTGGGCTCGACCAGGGTGAAAAACCGCGTAAATCATGTCAAATTCTGCAGAAATAGCTCGAGACACCCAGCTCTCAGAGTAGTTGTACACGACGCAACGCCCTTGCACGATATCAGTGCCATCACCCCGACAAAATCGTTCGGCTGCCCAACGTGGGCCATGCGGATGTGCATAGTGGTCTGTGTCATAGATTCCTATCAGGTCTGTGTGGCACTCATGTTCCAAGAAGTAATTGAGATTATCAGCCTTTGAATTGGATTCTTGCACACGTATGACATGAACACTGGTATTCATCAGCCAGACTAACAGTGAAGATGTGAAGCAGCCGCTTACTTCGGAAACTGATCATTCAGTTGATGCAGATTAGTCTCTAAGGGTTCGATGGCTCTAGGTGTGTTGTACACGAGGTAGACATGGTATCGATCGATCGGGTAGACTATCTCTCGCAGGGCATATCTCACTTGCTGCATGACAATATCCTGCTCATTTGGTAGGTATGCGACAATCACGAGACTTAGTGAAGGCAACAAATGATCGGGTGTTGGAAATTGTCCTGATCATTTTAGTCATTCTTCTCGAGCCCAAACATGAAACTTACCTGTCTCTGCTAGACGTTTTCGGGCTCGTCTCGCGTCTCGAGCGGGACGATTCGACGCGCAAGCTTCCGCTGTTACGGCGGCGCTGACCATGAATGCTAGCGCGAGGTATGTATACCAAGCAATCGTCACGACCTGTTCTGGCAGAACCATGTACGCCGAAATCGAAATGACGAAGTACAAGACGACTAAAGTCATCGGAGTCCAATCATCGATAAAGAGCGAGATCTTGTGGAGAAAAGAGGGCCGATCGCAGACGCTAGCGACTTTTTGCATGTTGCCCACAGTGTCAATCATCGGAGCCAGTTCTTCATTCATTGTCATCACAGCAGTAGATTTGGAGCCGTAGTGAGTAAGCACTGGGTCAGCTACGGAAAATTCGACGGTCTTTCCGTATTTGATACTGGCTTTACTACCAATGGACGTGCTGCTTCCATCGTCCGATTCGAAGGACCTGTCACGACTAGAATCCAATGAAACACTACCAGATCCATCTGCGGGTAGCGGCCATGCTGCATATTCCGACTCAGAGCTCTCGATGGGACCCACCGTGCTGCCAGCATTCGACGGCAGAGGCCAAGATTCATCGTCCTGTGGAGTAAGTCGATATATACTAGCCATGGATCCAGTCAGCGACATATCTGTATGACTCAAGAGCCACAATTGTCGTCAAATCCTAGCACAGGCTGTTTGAATGTGTCTCTCATGGATGTTTTGATGAAGGCAATATCACAACGAGTTGTTGGGGATTCGACCAAGCTGTGGGCACGAAGCAGCACAGTAAAACGGCGACGCCAAACTTCCCGTGTACATACGCGATCGATCCTTGATCGACCGCTTCTCGATTGCACAAATCCACTGGCGGCTCTCTGCGCAGCCATTTCCTGGAAGCGTAGCACATCTTCCGATAGCCATGGTCGATCAATAAGGATAAGCCACCATATAGTGGCTGAACCTTAACTAGTTTTAGTGGCGTAAGCCTCTACGTCTACACGTACACATGTGCTTTGACGTGGGGACACACAGAAACGCCTTCGGGCACTCTGCAAGCTTAAGGACACGGCGATTGCAATTGCTAAGAATATGTGCGAAACAATTTCGAACACAATGCCGGTTGCCGCAGCACAAGTCTTGTGGCAATCGGCCTGTGTACTCTGCGCAACAACAATGTGTTATCGGGAATAACAAAACTGGTAACAAGCGCGACGGGCTCTTGGTTGTGAAACTCAAACATGCGCTAACACTTACTTTGCACAATTATACAGATCAATATTCTCAGCGTTACATCAAGATGTCCTGGGAAGGCGAGAAGAGATTGGTCAGTACTGGAATATCTGAAGACGGGGACAGACCAGATTGGCCTTTACCCATTCCGTTACCTATCCTTTTGTCTTCTGGGCAGAACAAGCCAAAGCGATGGAGCCGTCGGCGAAACATAATCATCCTAACAAGTATGCTTGCCTTGATTGTGGTCGTACTGGGCTTATCCCTGGGTCTTCACTACGGTCTAGCAGCGCATCGGTCCTCAAGTTCGAGCCTGGTGACGAGCGCAGCAAATGCAGATGGAGGACATGGACAAGGGACAGAGTCCTCTGGCACGAGCTCGAGTAGTGCTTCATCTTCTGTGAAAAGTTGCTCACATCCGCTCACAGATTCTTTCACATCGCCTAGCAAGTGGCAAGGGGTCAACTTGGGCAATTGGTTGATCCTGGAACGATGGATGAACCCGACTTTCTACTCATTCTACACGGGCATCAATCAGACTGATGAGTGGTCTTTTTGTGCATCGCTAGGAACTTCTTGTGGACAAGTCTTGGAAGATCATTGGACTTCTTGGGTGAGTCCCCAGGAGATTGGACAACTGGCATCAGCCGGTATCAATCTTTTACGTGTACCGATTGGATTTTGGGCGCTCGTCGCGCCGGAACCCTGGGAACCTTACTATCATGGATCTCAGATGGATCAAGTGACTAGGATACTTTCTTATGCTCAAGTCTACAACATGAGTGTGGTCATCGATCTTCATGGCCTGCCAGGCAGTCAAAATGGCTACGAACATTCGGGTCATGCGGGTTCAATTGACTTCTTCAACTCCACAAATCAGGCACGATCCGCATTGGTGATAGATGCGTTGGTGGCCTATGTCCAAGGGTCAGCTTACAAGGATCAGATTGTCGCTGTCGAGGTTGCTAACGAGCCAAACTTGAGTACGGCCAAGAATCTGTCCGTCTACAAAAAGTACCTGCAGACTGCTCATGCAAAACTCACAGCAATGAGCAGCGTAATTGACCGCAACATCACGATGATGTTCCACGATGGTTTCCTTGGCGCCACGCAATTTGATAGCACCTTCCAACCATGTGATCAGGTTGTGGTCGATTATCATCAGTATTTCTTCGATGCAGGAGCTAGTCTGTCAGCCACGAAAACTGCAGTTTGTGCTGTGCGCACAACATCAGCTACGTACTTGCGAACTTTCTACGGGGAGTGGTCACTGTCTTCGAACTACGCCGGCAACACAAATTGGACGCGCTTATTCTTCGATACGCAAGCTGCCATATATGCAAACTCTACAGGTTCTGCCTTCTGGTCATTCAAGGACTACAACGCTGATGGAGCAACTCAAAACAGTGCTTGGAGTGTGCAAAGCCTGATTGCGGAGCAGATTGTCAACTCGAACAGCACATGGTCAGCGCTGGAATCGTTCTGCTGAGCGTCATGGAATTATGAATCATCTTCACGAGCACGAATGAGCTGAAAACCGCATCTGCCAAAGCTACTGACTAGAAGTGGCTGGCACGACCATGCATATATGTATGTGGGCATTGCGTGGGTGTGCACGCATAACAACTCAATTCGTGCAATATCGGTCCCTGTTATGACCGGGAATTTGGAGGCTTTCACATAGTGCGAAATGAGTCGCTGCACCAGATCGCGGTCGCACAACGAGGACGGTGACGTGCTTGCTATCTCTCCTTATTGGCCTCGCATCACAAGGCAGGGACAAGTGCGCCAATCGGAAACGCGCGTCTCGTGCTGCATGCATGACAAAGCAGTGACCGTCTACGTATGACCGTGAGTGATTTCCCGAAGATCCCTGATGGACGAATCTCAATTAGAGCAAGAAATTGTGGGAAACACCACTCAAGCCCCAGATCAACATTGTCCCGGCGGATCAATAATTGCTTTCCAGACCTCGACTCCGCCACGGAAACGCGATTCCGAGCAAAGGCCGCCAATCTTGAAGCTTCCACGAATAGGCGTCTCCGCCGAATTCTGGGCTTGTCCGTGGTTAAGGTTGAGCTTGCAAAGCAAGAAATTGGCAAATTTAGAAGCGGGGCGCCATCTGTATGATCGACTTTCCAAAGTTTGTAGTTGCGACAATTGAAGGACGAACCTTAAAATCAAGGGGCGCACGTGGCGAAATGCCACTAGATACAAAATGTCCAAGCACATATGGGATAACTGCAGCAACAGCCATGGTCATGCTTGACTCTCTCATTAGGGATCGTGTAAATTTTAAGACTTGCTTGTGTGTCAGGTTGGCGATCTTGTCGTCCACTCGTGGGTGAAGATCCACCTGTAGGCGTTGTGGCATGGACATTCTCTTGTGTTCCCGAGCGGTTGTGGTTGTCGGTGCTTTCAGACCTACAGATCCACGCGGTTCAATTTGGCCTGGCTGCGCAATTGAGCGCTTGTCTTCGATTCGGTTTGGACATGGCTCTTTCTCTCGCACTTTGTTGCGCTTGACGCATCTCCAAATTTATGCACATGGGTAAGTTGCATTGTCACATAGAACATATCAGAGGGTGGTAGGCTTCGCTGTAAGAGCGTAGCATGGGCTTAGAGGATACCATTATCAGAGTGCAGGCCTCGCACGCTGCTCCACTGCTAAGCACCACTGTTCGCGTCGACGAAATTCCAAGCACGGAGCAGTCTTCCTTCAAGGATGCTGCACGACTTCGAAAGTGTGCTTCCGGCAAGGCAGACACGTACGTAGCGTGGATTGAGGGTCTCAAGGGCCTCTTGGCCATCGAATCGTTTCTCTGGCTGTTTTTGCGCACTTTTTTGCCTGCTTGTGTATACAACGGCGTGGTCGAAGACGAACCAGCATGGGAAACGATACTTAGAAAAGTCTTGTCGCCATTGCTTTGGGACGGCACTTTACAATGGTCGTTCTTCTTGATTCTCTCCGGTAGAGTAGTGGCTCTTCGATTTCGTGAGTCTACACTTCCTTTTTCGGGCTGTAGACGTGCTGACCATGACAAGTAAAGGATGGCACTCCAGAAGCTATGGCCACGTCCATCTTCAAGCGCCCATTCAGATTCATCCTTCCAGTAGTGCTCGCCATGTCAATTGCCGCACTCATCAACCATCTTGGCGGTTTCAATCACTTGATCGAGTTTCAAGCAGTCACAAAGCAGGGATTGACTACGATACCATTCGAATACTCCTCAGTTGTCGCCTGGCTCAATTCGATGTTCAATCTGTTCTGGTTTCAAGATGCACTGCAGGCTGGAGTGCTCGCTCATCCGGCTGGACAGTTATGGATCATCACCAACGCTTTCCTACAGAGTTACACCAACTACATGACAATGTTGCTCTTGCCCTACATGACGAGAGAATGGCGCGTGCAATTGCTTGTGATGTTCATTCTTGCTGCATGGTGGGTCAACTCGTGGGCATGGTACTCTATCACGGGTCTGGTCATCGCCGACAATGTTACCACTCTCGCACACTGGGGCACCCGATCCTGGAAGGTCGACATCGACAGAAGCAAGGTCAATTTTTCTGTACCATACTGGCTTGTTCCAGCATGTCTCACTACTATCGGTGTCTTTCTCAAATATCTTTATGCCTCCATTCGACCTGACCTCTACACGAACGAACTCAATGCGCACACGTCGACCTACCTAGTTGGTGGTACAATCGAAGGTTATGTCGACTATTCTCGACCCGCGATGCGATTGGACAACTATTTCGTTGTCATGGGAACTCTGCTCCTCATTGAGATGACCCCTTGGATACAGAAAGCTCTATCAAATCGTCTTTTGCAGTACTTTGGTCATGTGAGTATTGATGTCTGGTTCTGAAACAAGAATAGCTGACCGTCTAGTTGTCCTTGAGTTCTTTCCTGCTCCAAGGGTGCTTGTCATATACTATTGGTATCAAGCTGTACATCAAATTCGTCCAAGCGTGGGAATGGAACACAATGTCTGCTGCAATTGTGATTCTGATTGTCGACGGGCTCATCACATGGATTATTTCTGACCTCTATGCCAGATTTATCGATTATCAAGGTCGAAGGCTCTCATCGAAGCTATATAAATGGTATTCTTCGTAGTTTGCCGGTGCATGCTCGCCGCCAAGCTATAATTGCTCTAGCCTGTGCCGTAAACAGGCTTCCCGATCAGTCTTCATGCGCGCAATCCCAGAAGCGCCGATTATCCTGTCAAGTGTTCGTGGACAAGTATCGAGGAACTGCTGCACCCGCCCATGAAGGGCCATTTCGATCATACTTCCCGAGCCGTCAGCGGCCGTATTCATCGGTGCATTGTCGTGTTCACTAACTACGACTTGGCCGCGCATGATTTGGCACATATCTCTGTATAGCTCAGCACTACTTGAGTCCTATACCAATCAGTCGGCATCCACTAGTCAATAATTATGCCTGCAAGAGTCCCCGACATCCTCCGATCAGTGTTATCATTTCACTGCCGTGCCATCGTTCCGAACTATCGAAACCGAGATCTGAATGGTCTTTCATCGTTTCAAGCAAGTTGTGACACTAATCAAGGAGAGCCTGGACCCGTCCTTCTCGATCCAGAAATGAGATTATGATTAAACTGATCAACTACAGATGGTAGACGTGGCTTGCTGCAGCTCGTCTCCCTCAAATCTCCCGCTTTTCACCCAAGAGTCTGCACAAATCTGCGCAGAGCCGTCTGAGACGGTCTCTTTTGCACGCTCCGAGTCTGAGACGTCTATTGATTTCCTTTTCATTGACAAGAGCCTCAGCTGCGCAAGCTGGAGTGATCAGCTGCAGGAATTTTCTGCATTCTTAAAGCTCTCCTGCCGTCCCACAAGTTACTTTACGTATACTTTTTCCCTCATACTTATTATCATATCTGTCATCATCGTCAACTCGCCGTTGGACACATATGGATTCAAAGTACGTTGAACTGCCCTTATACGAAAGTATTAATGGCAGCAGCACCGGAAACACAACACCTACCACACCTGGCAGAGACTACGAGCTTCTTCAGCAAGGCGCCCTGTTGGTACACGATGTAATCGACCTGCCTCGTGAAATTCTCAGATCACTACACAACGTCTTCGCCATATTACTACACAGGGTGCTGGACGTCTTTCTCGAAGCAGCCAAGAAAGTACACAAGTACTATACGGTGCCGCTGCACTTCGTGTCTTGGCGCATAACATTGACCTGCAATGTGATTGTGCTAGGCACACACTACGCTGCTTTGGGACCCAGAATTCGACCTTCGATTCAACGAGACAGAAGATACAGTCCACCATCGATCCGTAACAAAACGACGACGTGCAACTGATCTGCCCAAGCCCACACGATTCTACACGAATTCACACGAAATTTGTTCGACATGAGGCTGGCTCGAATCCCCACTGAATCACATATCAACACGAATTCACACGAACTTGATCACAATTGCTTAATGTGCGGCCGGCTCGAAGTGACATGACGCTAGCTCATATCGTTGAAGCTGGCTCGAATTGACACGATGCTGGCTCGAATCATTAGAGAAGCATTGCCCCATGTTCAGACCCGCCGCCCTTCGCTCAAATGGGACTCGAGGACTTTATTACGGGGACTGAGAAAACTAATGAAAAGCTAGTGCCATATAATAGCAAGGCATACCAATCAATTTATTGACAAGGGTACATACGAAGGAAAAGTTTTGAGCATCTCTCGTCTGCCCCTACTCGCAATAGACTTTCACTCGGCAGCTGCAGATCGGACTGTATGTGTGTATTACCATGAAATTGTTTACTGTTGGGAACTTGGTTACGGCACAATCTGCAGCCTTGTCTCGAAAACCTGCATCATAAGAACCCAGCAAATGATGAGAAGAAGCACAAGCAGCTAGCCGGAGCAAAGACCACACGAGAGGCCATCAGCCAGTCCAGCAAGTCAACAATTGTGCTATTGTAGGACAACGTCTGCGTGTGCAAGTACAAAGACTTGGATGCTAGACTGCTAGAGCATATTAGAGCGCACTACTCTGACCCTATTCTCACGTACATTGTCTGGCAAGACTGCAAAGTTACGGGCTCTGATTGGTCTAGAGCACTTATACTCATTGTGTTCTAGATCTTAGTTCCACAGGATCTCGCCCGTGTTGTCACACAAAGTACTGGACGTCGACGCACACGTCGACGTCAACGTATACGTATTCCTTGAAGCTCTCAAGAAGGTGTACAAACCAAGCCTCTGGACATAAATTGGCATATAATATTGACTTACGACGTCGTTGTTCTGGGCGTACTGAGCTGCTCTGGTATCCACAACTCGACCTTTGATTGAACGAAAGAGAAAATACAATCTAGCACCGGGTTGACGCTACTCATGACCTTTTTCCGCATTCGGTTGAGCTTTGCACACCTAACGACAATTATCTTGCTTCGTATATATTCCTGCAAGCAATTTGTAACAATTCAATGAGCTCGCGTTCTCAAATTCCACGTCTTGACACAAATGTGGCTCAAATTTACACGACATGGAGCTGACCTTTTATTATGCAAGGCCGGGTATGACCTCGCAAATTGGTCTTGACCTGGGTGAGCTCAAATCAGCTTGTTTTGAGCTCAAACTCTGATAGCCACTAGTTATAGCCGTGTACTATGTATATACCAATTCTCATACACTTCCACAATCTGTAAGCTTTTGGCTGCACCACAGCTACTTCTATTCGCGTTTCATCTGATCTACCGGTATTTCTGCTGCACACACGTGCAAGGTAGTCTATTCTATCATATATATATATAGCAACCAGGAAATTCTATGTCGGTGACGTTGACACGCTCAACTTGAGATATGGTAGCGCAGGAAGCTTGCATCGTGATGTTGAAGCCATGGTTTCAGAAGAGGACCTGAAATTCGTGGTACCGCAACAACAGCAAACTGTTCTCTCGAACGCACTTGTCCGAATTTGCTCGACGTCGAGTTGGCTCAAATCGGCACGACTGTCCACAAATTGGCACGGCTGCACACAGATTTCTGCGGCTTGAATAGCTTGCACAAATCTTAGTTTACCATGACATGAAATCTTGATTAGCTGTTCCAAATAATCTGTGTCTCGTGAAGATGGCACGAATTTCCACAGTTTGAGAAATCTTTGTTAAAGACAAGTACTCTAGGTACATGGGCACTATTTGAGCGATAATTGCATCGATAATTGCATGTCAACAGTGCTATTGACTCACGCAAGCAGGCACGAAACTTTAGCCAAGTGTTCTCAAGATCAAATCAGTTTTCCTAGTCACCAGTCTATAGCTAGACATAGATTGTCGAAATTTTACACACACGTGTATGATCACACGTCTATCATATGTATACAGTGCCACTTCGAAGGTCGTCTTTTGCTGCATATCTGCATGTTTTTGGCGCTGTCTTAAGCTTATAGCTGCACAGCAATACATACAATTTGAACCACTGGGCATGTCCTCCCTTATTTTGGTTTGGTGCCGCATGAGCCCTGGCCGAAACAGCCCCCCTCACGATATCTGGATACTTGCTCGGTTCATGGCAATTGTCGATACTCTAGATTCCACTCCATAGCGGCAACAGGATCCGAAAAATCTTGTGGTTTTTTCTTACCCCATTCGCCCTTCCAAATCGTGTCGACACCCACAATGTAGCCAAAGAAAAAAATCATTTCCAGTCCAATCGCAATGATTGCAACCACAAAGAGTCCGGAATAATCAAAGTTGCCTATACAATAGAAAGGACTTTTGGCGATGTACCGGACGGGTGTGTAAACGTTATTTGTGTCATTCGCGGGATAGATTGACTTGATTTCGTCGAGCGACAGGAAGGGTGAAAATTCTGTGGTCAAGGCTTCAAAGTAAAAAGACAGTTTCTGGTCTAGTATCGACGTACCCATGGCCAGTTGTCCTGGGTCAGTTGCAGGATAGTCTTGGTTCAGCAATACGGTTGAGCCATCCAGTTGATTTACAAGACGGTACATGCCTACAATACCTTCGGATAGAAAAACATTGGTCGGCAACGTTTTGTTTAGCTGACTAGCTTCGTTCGTGCAGTCATCCTGTTCTGGTTTCAGCACGAATAACGAAGTTGAATTCCGGGAGAGTATCCGCTTTTTGTATTTGTATCGAGGGTCTACCGTGCATCTTAGACTCAGGGTGGTCGTGAAATTGACTGGCATAACGCCAGACAACTTTGCAAGATCCGCAGAGTAGTTTCCGATTGCCGCAATGACGAAATTTGTGTTGTCTTGATCGCTACTAATCATAGCAAATGCTGATGGCTGATCAGGGTATTCTGTGATGCTTAACGTGTTGATTCTGTGCCGCGTCTCAGTCACTGTTGAGTTTTTGAACACGGCATTGACAATGAGATCTGGCAACCGACTACGATCAATGGTGAAGTGACCTGCTTTGGTATCAAGATCACAATGGACACTAGGGCCGTCCAGTAGTGGCACACAATATTCTGTGCTAATAACAAGATCTTTAATGGAATACTGATTGACATGTGCGGTAAAGTGTTGCAAAACTGCTTTTGAAATGCCTTCTGTCCCATTTCCTGGAAACACGAAACCGTTCGATGAGTATGTCGAACGGGTTGCAATATCCGCTGTGGTTCCAAAAGCACGGATATAAACGCAGTCGGGATCTCTCAGAGAACGAGCGCATGCTTGAGAAACATCATCCGGGACATCCGGACCTAGGAAAATGCTTAGATCGTCTGTTGGTGCGTCCTCGCGATAGCATATTCTGACTGCAGTAAAGAGACCAAGTATACTAGTATTCTCGAGAACAAAGATGCTCACCAGCAATACGCTGAACGTTTTCCGGAAATGCCTGGAACTTCTCCGTCTGCAGCAACAAGCTATGGTTGATATCACTCTTTTGAACATGCCCCAGATAGAAGCCCGTGCATATTCCGCTCTTCGGGCTATATCCACTGCCCGAGGCGGTTTGTGGTACGATCTGTGAAAATCCAAGGATTGTAGTCTGGTGTCTCTATGTTCGTGCAGCTCGTTATTGAAAACAAGACTTTGAGATGCCAAGAGAACACTGTTCACCAACGAAATGAGTAATCCGGCCACAAAGTTGATCACACTTTGAATTGGTACGCCGTGTATACGTGTGTATAGATCATCGAAGGCGCCTTTCGACGTGGGATCGATCGTAGACAGCGCTGCGGCACTGAGATAGTCTGGCAGGTGGATGTGCTTTTTTTGAGTGTAAATCGCAAATACAAAAAGACCAACGGAGCATACAGCTGCACATATTGTGATGCCATGATATGTGAGCCAGTGCATACTGCAACTGTGGGTTGTAAGTCGCGGACGTCTTAAAAGAGGAGACGAGCCAAAATTTTTAGCTATTGAGATAACGAGACACTTGAAGGTATAGAGGATTGCCTGGCTTGCAGCATTAATATTATACTCAAGCACGACAAGCGAGCCTAGTTACTGCAGATCTGATCATTGCTCTGTTCCTGTCAAAGCTATCAGGTGACACAACCGAACGGGCTTGCGGCGCAGCTGGCGATGCTCATGCATGCGTGCATACCGTTTCTAATGCCATTCTGATTGCGTCAACCTTTCTCACTCGAGTACACAATGCCTCTCTCGATAGCGAGCCCTTGCGATGAGACCTTGCGTTTGCAGAACCGGTGATACCAGAACTATGCACAGGATGGCCGACTCGATGGCGAACGAATAGGAAAGAATGTTGGCACCATAAGTTTACCGAAGTCCATGCCATGTCTGGTACGCCATCCGTACATCACATGCTACATAGCTGAACTGCATGCGTATGATTCGTGTCAGTCTTTGCAATTGCCTGTACAAGCGTAAAACTTGATAGCGCATTCTTATCTACATCACCAATTGCAAAACATCCGTAACGCCTCGGGCGACCCACGAGCCTCACGAGCCTCAAAAGCCTCTCGCCGCACGATCGATCGCAATCGGGCCGCCGTGAAGAAAGCACGTGCACACCACACTTCGAGTTCACAAGATGCCGAGTTTAACTCTAAGCGTGGCTGAGGTTGATCCCGAGGGCGTCAAACCCGAGGTGATCAGTTTGACGCATCCCTGAACGGTTCCCTCACAGTTTTTCTCTCATTTTTGTCAAACATTTGTCAAGGCAAACTAGGGTCACGATTGATGAATTTGATTTGTTTGACGCTCTAGATATGGTGATTGACGCATCAATTTTGGTTGTTTGATACGTCAACATACACCATTTGATGCATGGTATAGGGGATTTTAATGAACTGCGTGGGTTAGGGTTTGCCTAGTCAGACATTTTTGGTGCGCACCCGAGTTTGCGATGCATCGCAAACTGTCCTTTCACGCTCAGAAGCCAGCTTGGACTTGAACTTTTGGTGCGCACCCGAGTTTGCAATGCATCGCAAAGTAGCCTTTCACGCGCAGAAGCAAGCTTCAACCTGAACTTTAGATGCGCTCTGAGCTGAATTTTGGTGCGCACCAGACTCTGCGATGCATTGCAAACTGCCCTTTCATGCTCAGAAGCCAGCTCAAACTAAAACTTTTGGCGCAGTGTGGCGGGCTGGGCAGGAGTCAAATGTGGTGAGACTGCCCTGTCCTATGTGTGTAGTCCGTGGAGTGTCTTTGTAGGCTGCGCCTATATACGTCTGAGCACAACACTAGGCAGTCTGTGTTATAAGGGTTGTAAGTCCTTGACGTCCTCCTAGTAATAGTCCTGTCGATAGGTAGTAGTAGTGGTCTGCTGAATAGCGCTTGCGTGTGCGTAAGTATTACGTGTTGTTACCAACAACGTCTCTTCTAAGTAGGGTCCGCCTCTTGTAGGAGTATGGTGTTCACAGCCCAAGTCCCGCTGTGCACCTGTATAGCTATAGGATATTAGTCTTGCCCTTCTCCAATGAATTACGGTCTCTGTGGTCTTTCACACTTGTACGTTCCTTCTATTGCCAAGTGTCGTCAACTACTACCTTGATCCTAGTAGTGTAACAGTCAATAAGGTGAGGTCTTGATTGTCCTGCTCTTGACTGTAGTGCTGTTGTTTGTTAGTGTCGATCAAACTCCCTGCTGCTTGCAACCGCAATCAGTGCACTGTAACTGATGGCCACAGGTTTTAAGTGTAGTAATAGCTTGTTGAGACTATTTGCTAACTGAGGTTGATGATCAAAAAGTTATTATAACGACAGGATTTGAGGTCCTTTTATCTTTGGGAAACGTATACTTTCTCTAGTCTCAATCGCATATGCAAACACGACGCAAGTGAGTCATGTGTATGCGCATGTCTGCACTACTGTGCCCTGATTCGTGCATGCTAGGTCATCTGATTGAGCCTTAACCACGTCTGAGCCGTGTTGTAGACACTTATAGAAGCGCTGTTGTATGATTTGCGCATAGCCTGTTGTTGACAGAATGTTCTCGTGCTATTCCTGTACACTTGAAGCTGATTTGCGCAGGTCCTAGTTATGTGTGCATAAGCCGCGTTGTCAGATCTTGCCAGTACACTATGGATCAAGTCCAGATAATGTAAGCGGTACAACAAGCATAAACATGGCTACCGGGCCGTAATGTCACGGCTCGGTACGGTCGTCTCACCGTACCGGGCCGTACTGTTACGGTAAGCTCACCGAGCCGGGCCGTGACATTACGGTCCACGTGTATGTAAACAAACAAAGATTGCGGCCCGACCCCGGTACGGTCAATTGGTTGCACCGGCTACCGACCGTATCTGACCGGCCTATTTCCGTTATTACGGTGCATGCCGGTGGATTTATAGTGATGATGACAAATGAATGTTATATGAGACTTTGAATGAGCCAATGTCATCTCGCGCGTCTTCTATCACTGATGTATTGTCGCCTGCGCGGGAGCACGAGTCAAGCTCAGA